>PVKE010002770.1:0-78854 GCA_004027555.1 Craseonycteris thonglongyai
CGCCCCTGTTACTAGCCTAGTCATTGTTGGGAACAATGGGGTCATTTTGAGCAAGAATGTTTGGCAGAATCATGGGGTGGGGAGAGGCTGTTTTTAGGCAAATAGAACATAAACTCACCCACAGCTGTGTCCTGCATTTACACAGGGCCCACTGCAGGCACCAACAAAACCACCGAAAGCAAGGTGAGACTTTAAAATATGTCACACCAGAAGTGTGGTTTGCTTCCATTTATTCTTCACTGATCCAAGCATGCCTCTGTATAAATACCTAGTTCTATTGGAGTAGTACACTGGACTATTAATACTTGTTTGTATAACAAAAGTAGAGAAAACACACACACACACACACACACACACACACACACACACCTTTAAATACAAGCCCCTGTCAGAAATCGGTTTCAGCTGCAACAGGAGTGAAGTCAGAGCCCCGAGCTGGGGTCTTCCTGGTTCTAGAGAAGATCTCTTCCATCTGATGTGCTTAGAGGCTCTTCCCAGTTCTGAGATTCCATGAGTCTGTGATTCGGTTTCTCCTATGGAGCAGTTCTGGCAATGGGGCCTTTCATGAGTAGTTATTAAATACGGAACATGGTGAAGCCTGACCAAGAAGTTCCAAGAACACACCCTCTAGGCAGTCTCACCAGGAGAAGGAACCAGAACACGCAGCTCATGAACTTGGCCTGGCTCTGTCCAGTTCTCACGCCCGCACAGGCTTTGAGAACCAGGATTAAGCTTCAGCTAATTAACACCCACAGTCCAGCCAAAAGTCAGACCCTCGAAAAAGCTGAAGTCATCATTTCCAAGAGCTAGGCACACGGCGGTCCATTCTCAGACTCTGTCTCAACAGCCATGAGCCATAGCATTGTTCTCACACCTAATATTCATTTTTATATTATTGAAACCAAAATTCACACTGACTTTTAAAACACTTTTCTGCTGTGGCTGTGAAGTGAGGCAAGAAGCCCGCCTGTGTGATACAGCTGCTTTGAGAATACAGACCAATGATCATATTTTCCCTAAAGGAAGAAATATAAAGGTCATGCGCTGGAAGTAACCCAACAGAGGGAAGCTCACGGCGTGGGAAGCACCGAGGCCCAAGCAGAGAAGAAAAGAGGACACACACACACAACAGAGAGATGGGAGTGTGTGTGGGTGTGTGGGTGTTGGGGGGGGGGCGTGTGATGATGTACGCAGCTTCAAACCAAGACAGCCTATTAGCTAGCCCTGCCGCCTAAAAATGGTGTCAGTAATGACGACCTGAGGTGCCCCCCAATGCAGGAGGAAGGTGGGCCAGCAGATGAGCACACCCTTGTCATTTTCCCAGCTGAAATGTAGAAATTGAATGTGGGGGGACTACTGGTTGGCCCCCCCATAGCCAGTCTGTGGATCTCTCTCTCTCTTTCTCTGTCTCTAGCTCTGTCTCTGTCTCTCTCTGTGTACTACAGCTTCTTCTTAGGCTACAGTGGCACATTCGTCTTTTCTTCCAACAACAGGAGGTCAATGGAATAAAAAAGTTCATGTCACCACTTTCAGTCCAAATAGGCTTTCCAAGTGCAAACAAGATTCCAGAGAATACTAGCAGCTATAAAAGTGCAAGCTGTCTTTTTAATCCAACTACAGACTTTTCACCTCTTGCTTCTCTTGCTGCCATTTTTCATCAGAAAACAAAAGAATATACTTCAACAGCCTCCGGTGATCCTGGGCCAAAAGCACTCATGGTGCTACATGGGGACCATATCTCCGGGGACACGTGTATCTGGGTACACATGTGTGTACGTTTTATATGTTGGGGGAAACATGCCCCGTTGCTGTCTTATTTTTCAAGGTTTCAACAGCCAATTCTAAGGCTTTATATCACTCACAAGGTAAGTCCTAGAAACTCAAGCTTGAGACCTTCAACCAAGGCTTTGAGAACTGATAAGATTCCACAGACGAGCGAGAATTACCAGCGGGCCATTTTGGTTTTGCTAGGTGGCTCCTACAACACTCTCCACATGGGTCTGATGCCACTGGCACAGCTCAACTCAATTGCTGGGTGATTTCTGTCCAGCGTCCTGTGCACCATGTTGCGTTCACAGCACCCCAGTTGCCTTTGGGAACCATTCTCCCCTACTCTCAGCACAACAGTTGTACTGGGCACGTGACCCCCAGCCACACCAATGAAAGTCATCCTTTTATTCATTCAGTCACTCACTCACTCACATATTTATTGAGCACTTAGTATAAGCCAGGTACTGTTTTAGGAGCTGGGTATATGACAATAAATAAAATTAAAACATCTGCCCTCATGGAGTTGAGGTACCAAAACTTTTGTGGAAACTACTGAGAAAAAGAAGTACTTTTTCTTTTTATTGAGATGGCTGATGGCTGAGAGGGTGGAATGGAGGCTGAAAATGTTGGCAACCATCTTTCCACCATGAGGAGAGAGATACGACAATGGGGGACCAGGTCCTAGAGTTCGAGGACCCTGCTATGCTGACTTTTTCAGTTCCCTGCATCAAAAAATATAGTCCCTTTCTGCTTAAACACAATGTGAACAGGGTTTCAGCGGGAGAAACCCAGCATCTAAAAGATTCCTGACCAATACTTAAGACTCCCTTGGAAAGGTATTTGAGGCAAGTTGGAAATGCCAAGTACAGACAGAGAACTGTTCTGAAAATGGCCCATCCTTAAACATTCCTCACCCTCAGGCACTGTTTTAAGGGCTCTTTCCATGTTGTCATTTCCAATTTAAATAACAAAACAAAACAAAAACCTCCCTCTTGTAATCTTCTTCAATGGAGGAACTGGTTTCCCATCTCTCTCACTGTGAACACATCCACAGACCCAAATGGCCATTAAAACTAGGTGGTTCCAGCCACTTCCTGGAGGGCTACAGGTAACACCTTTATTACCCAAACAGTTGGGTCCCAGTGGTTTTTCCCAAGGTGATTACTGGGTCCCAGTGCTTGTGAGACTAGCCTCCAGTCCCAGGCAGGCGCTGGGCATTCTGTACACTTACCGTTAGGAGTGTCTGAACTAGACACACGGGTGACCAGTTAATTGACCACATCCTATTCAACAGGAAATCTAATAGCCAGCTATTTTACACCCATTCTCACTTCCTCCCCTTGTTGCTTCCACCACAGTGCGAAGTGGATGGGGAGCTGGGCTGTGTGAGAAACAGAATCTGGGGGGTGAGGTAGTGATGACTCCACAATTCCTAGCGGAGAGTATCTGATGGGAGAGCTGTGAGGCCCTGCGTTTCTATAGCAAACTGCGTTTTCCCTGAGTGTGTGTTTTGGGGTGATCTGGTGGAAACTATGAGGGCTCAAGTTTCCCCCAAGCCACCCCTGGGTGCTGCCACTAGAGTGTTTTACATTCAGTCTCACTCCAATATCAAGAATAAGCATTTCTCCATTATTGTTTCAAAGAAATAACAGAAAATTCACAGATGTATGAGTAAAAACGCATGATGGCTTTAGTTTTTTTTTTAAGAGGGAATCTTGTTGTAAAATGTTCAAGAAAAGAGAATGATGAAAGACATCCAGGCCTCCCGTCGGAGGCCCAGGCAAGAGATATCACAAGGGAAGCCGCCATCTGCTGTGCGTGCATGTGCATGCATGTGTGTGTATGTGAGTGCGTGCGTGCGTGCATGCGTAACTATCAACAGTATCTTTCACTTTTGCAAAAGGAAAGAAGCAGTCATGGGTGGGATTTGGTTGTTTTTCTCTCCTCCCCACCACCATTTCCTGGCAAGGGGAGCCTGATCCCCAAAACCTGGGGGCTTCAACGCGACAGATTCCCAGAGAGGTCTCATTCTCGGGGCACTGCTACCCATCACCCTCCTGAGAGTGGTACAAGGCATGTAAAGCCGTGGTCCCCAACCTTTTTTTGGCACAAGGGACCAGTTTCGTGGAAGACAATTTTTCCATGGACCAGCAGGGGTGGAGGATGGTTTGGGGATGATTCAAGTGCGTTACATTTACTGTGCACTTTATTTCTATTATTATTACATTGTGATACATCATGAAATAATTATACAACTCACTATAATGCAGAATTAGCACGAGCATCACCACCTCAGCTCCACCTCAGACCATCGGGCATTAGATTCTCATAGTGCAACCTAGACGCCTCACATGCACAGTTCACAATAGGGTTCGTGCTCCTGTGAGAATCTTATGCTGCCGCTGATCTGACAGGAGGCGGAGCTCAGGCGGTCATGCAGCGAGCAATGGGGAACCGCTGTAAATACAGACGAAGCTTCACTCGCTCGCCCGCTGGCTACTCACTTCCTGCAGTCCGGTTCCTAATAGGCCACAGATGGCTACCAGTTCATGGTCCCAAGGTGGGGGGCCCCTAGTATAAAGAATTGCTCCCCAGTGCCACCATATTTTGGTCCTTATCACTAAACAAATGTCCCAGCATCAGAGTTCTTGCCTTACCTGCTTGAGGACCATTGGGTGGGAGCATAATGATTCCTAAAGATATTATCATGTCCCACCAACTGTAGAGCACTTGTTCATTCTCCTTCAGCTCAGGGATCACTCCGCTACACATTTTTCCTTTAGTCACAGAAAGGAGGTTTTCCTCCAGGCAACAGCCCCATGATCTGCACAGAAATAAACTCTTAGCAGAGCATGTGAAGTTCAGCAGACCTGGGAATCCCAGCCCTGCCGCTTACCAGCTGTGTGTCCTAGCGCGTCTGGTGACTATCACAAAATGCCACAGACTGAGCTTAAACACAGCAGGAACTGGTTTCTCACAATTCTGGAGGTGGGAAGTCCAAGGTCCGGGTGACGGCATGATCAGGTGGGGGTCCTCTTACTGGTTCATAGGTGGGTGTCTTCTCATCCCATTCCTGAGGGCTCTACCCTCACAACCTACACACCTCCTAAGTTCCCACCTCCTAATACCGTCACATTGGGGGTTAGGATTTCAACATAAGCACTTCGTGGGGAACACCAACATTTAGACTATAGCTCTGTGTTGTCTTAAGTTAACTGCAAAACTTCTGAGTCCCACCCACAAATGAGAATGATGAGTGCCTCCCACGCCAGGCTATTAAAAAGATCTAATAATTTAACAGGTCAAGGGCACCCAGCGAGGCTTTTAATTGAGGTTCAATCCTGAGGATGATGCTCTCCAGGCCCGTCAGATGTGCACTGCGATTGTGGAGGTGGCTTTCAGGCAAGCACTTGTCTATTCATGGGTTTCCCTTCCCCTGACAGTCCATTGATAAGGCATTTTGGGACGATGACAGAAATTCTATTCTCTTCCCAGTGAGATTGTCCCCTACTCTTCTTGGCTCATTCATTTGGAGACACAAGCATGTATTCAACAAACGTTCCTTTGATCGCAAGGCTGTGGGAGGACACAGTCTGTGCTTTCCAGAAGACTGTAATCCAATGTGTACCAAAAACTAAATGCGAGGCATGCTGGGACAGCTCAGAGGTTGAGCACTTGTCTCATAATCACAAGGTCCTGGGTTCAATTCCCAGCCCCAACCCCTGCAAACTCATATGCTAAACTACAGCACCACTGGCAACCACTGGGATGGCTCGCCAGCGAAGGTTCTGTTCGGTTCCCTTCCACGTGGCCCCACACCCACCTGTGTGGAATAAAACCAAGTCACAACTGATGATGCTGTACAACTCTGGACACTGCTCTGCGCCCTCCCCCTTTCTCTCTCTCTGTCTCGGTCTGTCTGTCTGTCTCTCTCTCTCATCTTCTCTCAAAAAAATAAAAAACTAAATTAAATGAGAGCATCCATGCTGAGACTGGGGTCGGCTCTGTTAGGAACAGAGATGACGGCAACATCAAACCGGCTCATAAATCAAACATTTTGATACACTGCTGGTTGGAGCATAAATGGAGACAACCTTCCAGAAAACCATTTGACCACACCCACCAAAAGCCTTCAGCAGTTTACAACCTGTGCATTCTCCTTCTGAAAATGTATTTCAATGAAATATTAAGAAACAGAGCTATATACAAAAAGGTCAATCATGATGATTTTTAAAAAGGGAACGTCGTTTTCAAAATTGTTCAACACAAGAGAGTGACTAAATTACATCTATATGATGACGTGTCCATATGATGGAACGTTATGACATCTATATGGTGGAAAACTGTGTTGTTTTCAGACTAAGCAGGAGACATGAAAAAATACCCATGATTCAATACTAAGTGGCAAATGCAAAATCCACTGTAATAGCTGCATGATGAGTTCTTTATAAATACATATATGCACAGGAAAACTGACTGGAGGTAATAAGAAATCCTTACTGAGTGGCAGGGATCAGGGCGTAACTTCTCTAGAAGTGGGTCTCTTTTTTCTAGAATACACCTGGATTAAGTTTATAATCAGAAGTATAAATAAACACACACACATTGCTTTGCTTTGACATTGCGGATGATAATGAAAGAGCCAGCGTTACTGCCAACCTTGCCACTTAATACACTGCATGCCAAGAATGTCAGCTCCATTGAGACCGAGATTATTGTCTGGCTTGTCCTCCGCTGTTCCCCTGGCACTGGAAATGCTCCTGGCACACACAGTAGGCTTGCTGAATAGCTGAATGAATGACCAGAGCCCAGCTCAAATGTCCTTCCTGTGAAGTTCTCTGACCTCCCTTAAACTAATTAGGTCTTTTTTTTTTTTTTCCTAGCTACCCATAGCCGTTATTACAAAGCATGGCAGCTCACAATTATGGGTCTGTCACCATTTGCTAAATTGCAAGTTATCTGAATGCAGGAACTAAGTCTTATTTAGATTCGTCTTTTTAGTCAGATAAATGTTTGGTCAATAAATGTTCCGGTGATGGATGAAAGAGTGGATAGACGTTAGTCTGCTCCTACTGTATTAACAGAAATGATTCATTTTTATTATGATTTACCCTGACCTGTAAATGTGTGTCAATTCTGAGAACTGTTAACAGAACAAGACCTGAGTTGGGAGAAATGATCTTAAGAAATAGTAATCAGCAAACTGCAAAGTCATTGATGGTTTTAGCCTTAAAAGGCTTTCTTATAATAAAATTTTACTCAGAACCCCAAAATATAAAAGAGAAGGCAAGGAGCCAGTCTGATAAGGGTGGGTTTATTGGAACCCTCCTTGACCCAAAGTGATCTGCTCTGGACCCCTCAGGCTTGAAGGAGCAACGTCTACACTTGTTAGTGACACATGCGAGGGTCTTCAAAAGGGAGCAGAACCAGGACTAGAACCCAAGTCTCCTGACCCCCGACCGATGCCCCTTCTGCTTAACTGCACCTCATCTTCCTATCACGATCGCCAGTGTTTTATAACAAACCAAATACTGGGGGTGACAGCCAAGGCTTCTGCGTGCTGAAACCTCAGTGCTTTTAATCCATTGCTCATTTATTTCCTAAGAAGATAAAGGAGGAATGTCCTTGTGACTTTGCAAGGACAACACCCTTCACGTCTCCAGAATCCCACTTTCAGGAAGGCGCTTACTATCAGATCTGTGTTTAGTTTTAAAATCTCGGTTTGCTTTTACAAACAAGGGAAGCAACGTCTGCACAAGCTTCTAAAGAATTCTTGCAGAGTCCTGAGCCACTCCCCTCCTGAATTAAAGGGATTATCCTCAAATGAGCAGGGCCACTGTCAGGAGTTAATATTTTCTTAAGCACATAACTGTCTTTTGGATCATGGCTCACACTCTCCCAACAAAAGCCATTTCATTACAAGTGACTAGAAGATTGCCTGTTCAGTTTCTGATATCAAGCCTACACTTCCACTTCTGAACAGCAAAACGACACAGAAAGCCCTGCGTACAATACACCCTCGGCTCTTAAAGGATTCGCTATCTAATTCTTATGTTTTCAAAATAATCTCCATTGCAATACTTCTGCGTAGATGTCCAATAGTAGGCACTGCCTTAATTAGCCCTCCCAACCCCGAATTCCTAAATCCATACAAGTTTGTAACTATAAATCCAGAACCCCACCCCCGCTGCCTGTAGCTTGTAGGGCGGCACGCCCCTTTTAAAAAAATGCTGCATATCTATAAGGACATATTACTTTTTGTTTTTAATTAAGCCTTTGGGAGAGTTCTCCCTGTATGTTGTTGTTTTAATGGGGGGGAGGGGTCAAAGGTGGTGAGATACCCCTCTATGAGGAAACCAGCTCTAGAATATTTATTAACAGGTGTCAAGTGCCACAGGCCAGTGGATGGAATGAAGGGCTCAGGTTTGCACCAATCACAATGTCCCCTAGCAGTGACCTGAGAGCCGGAGATGCCTTTTGAGAGAAAGTTACACAGGGCTGCATCTTTCCATGAGATTGGACCCACACACAGCATTCGGGGGAGTCTCCTCAGGCCTGAAGCCTGACGCTTGGGCCTGGTTCCCAGGAGGAAGTGGCTGACTGGTCCAGGCTGCACTGATCAACTCCAGGGCAGCCTACAGCTGCAACCTGACTCCAGGCAGACCCGTGAGCTCACCCTGGAGCGAGACATTCTCCTCCTCCGGGTAACTATTTACACACTTCCCCCTTCTCCTGCCCCGTCTTCCAGGGCCCTCAGAGGTGAACTTTGAGCTCCATTAGCAACTGAGAGACTGAAACTGAACCTCCATGCCCTATAATTTTGGCACAAACAATGCAAACAGCAGAGTTTTAAATCCCATCCCAGGGTGCTTTTAAGCTATTTCTTACTCTGCACTTTGGACATCCGTAAATAATCTTCTTACCTTCCATTAAATGATAATAGTAGAAGCTAGTTCTAAATGGCCCGAAGTTCATTTGGAGAAAGTGGGTTGAAAACTTCTGCCCTTCTAATGAAAGAACGTTTAATTAAGCTGCGCTTAAATTTCATCATCTGGAAAGCAGCAGATCCTACACCTTCCATGGCTCCCACGTCCCAAGAATAAAATTCAACCTTCAGAAGCATCCAGAGGACTCCAGGTCCATCGGGAACCCAGCTCTCCACCCTGGAGCCTCCTGTGTTCCCAGACATCACGCTCCTTCCGCCCCAGCCCTCCCCTTCTCCCACCTCCCCTAGCGAATCTCTCCTCATCCTTAGGGTCCTGGGTGAACACCACCTCTCCCATGAAGTCTCCCACAACACCCCACTCTAAACCAGTCACCCTCCTCTCTCCTCCCTTAGCAGCTGGTCTCTCTTTATAACTCTATCCCATTGGGCCCCATAAGACAGTATATCATGCTTGCTTCCGTCCATGCCAAGAGAATCAGTGTTCCTTGGGCCACTCTTTGCACTCAAGTGTTTGGGTTAGAACCATTGTAAGCAAGTCCCCAGACCCCTCTGAGTTTCCATTTGCTTCGTCCGTGATAACAGTTCCTCTCTCTACATTACAGAATTTGTTAGGACCTTATTAGGAGGGTCAAGCTTCCCATGGTGACTGATTAACCAGAAGACTCTGAAGATTCTGAAGGCCTGAAACTTCTGTAGCCCCACCCACATGACCCCACCACTGATCTCTCTTATTTAACACCTAGAGTCCTAAGAGGGTCTTCCCAAAGTGTACAGCTTAAACCCTGGAGTAAAAAAGTGTCCTTAAATAAAGGGAAAAGGAGAAGGAGGGGGAGGCAAACACAAAACCCCAATCCAATACATAAACCATTCTCTAATACTTCAAAAATGAGTTACCCGGTATCCAACATGGTGGCCACTAGCCACATGGGGCCACTGAGCACTCCAAATGTGGCTAGACTAACTGAGATGTTCTAAATGTACAATATAATCTGGAGTTCTGAAGATTTAGTACAAAGAAAGAAATGTAAAATGTCTCAAGTTTTTAATATCGATTGGCTGTGAAAATAATTTTTTAAATATGAATCTCAGCTGTTTGCATCTTTTTTTTCCATGTGGCTACTAGAAAACGTGGTCATACACGGAGCTGGCAGTACGTTTCCAGTGGACAGTGCTGCCCGGGATGTCTTGTTTCAGACCTTCCCATTTGGAGCCGAATGAGCATGTCCCTTCCCAGGACGCAGCGGTTACTCCTATGGTTACGGCACGTAACAACCACACCTTGGACGCCTGTTCACTCTTTGGCCGTGTCTACATCTAGCCATGGTGTTAAATGAGTTGTTCTCTGCTCTCTTACAGGGCAGGGCATTCACTGTAGAATCACAATAAAAATCAATGAAAGTGGCTAAAAATTCCATACCTGCCATCCCAGTTGGGGACATTTTCTGCTTGGCCACCAATGACCATTAGCGTAGTCATTCTTTCAATAAATATTTACCGAGTGACCAAGTACTGCCATCCCCCCCACCCCCCCCAAAGTCAGACTTTGAGAACCTAATACCCAAGCTGATGATATTAAGAGGTGGGGTCATTGGGGGGGTGAGCAGGTCATGAGGGTGGGGCCCTCAGGGATGGGATTAGCGCCTTTATAAAAGTGGCCTTGGAGCAGCGTCTCACCTCTTCGCCACGTGGAGATACAGCAAAGCTCTGTGTCCCAGAAGAGAGCGCTCACCTAATGAGGCGTCATGACACCTGATCTGGGACCTGCAGCCACCGGAACTGGGAGGAATCAATTCCTGTGGTTCATAAGCCACCCGGTCGGCAGTAGTTTCTTGCAGCAGCCTGAACAAACTGTGCAACTGCTAAGTCCCAGGCTCTATTCTAGATGTGAAGATACCGTGGTAAACAAGACGGGGCCTGCTCTTAATGAGCCAAGATGCCAGCGTGTACTAGAAGTGTGCACACACCCTGGGATGTAGAAGGACATCCATCCCCTTATTCTGACCAAGAAGGGATGGATGAAGGTTTCACACAGAAGGTAACATATGAACTTTGACCTCAGGACACATCCAAACTGAAGAGAGGAGTGTCATCTGAACACTGGCCCCAAGAGGGAATGAGCTCACGCCGGGATAGAGTGTAGGGTAAGAAGAGAAGGGGCTATCACTGAATGTCCCACTTCAAGTCTACAGCTGAGCTTAAGGCTCTTATAAAATGACTACCTCTTGACCTAATTAGCTGAAACCAAGGACATGTAAATGGGGTACACCAGTGAGGTGAAGAGTATAGTCTTTGGTGTCAGTTAGACCCAGGCTGGGATCCTGTTCCAACTTCCCAGTTCTGTGACCTTAGGCCAGCTCCTTAACCTCACTAAGCCTCAGTTTCCTCATCTGTACAATGGGATTGGTAAGTGCTCACCTGACAAGGTTGTGATGCAGAGTAAATGTGACGATCCAAGTACAGCAGTTGGTATACTGTCTGATACATAGACCGTACTCCCTACGTGATCCCTGTCATTGCTGTGACTCTTAGCAGCACAACAGAAAAATACACAATCTAAAGAAAGTATCCCTATTGATATTCTGGGCTGGATTGTTCTTTATTGGCAGGAAGAGGGGAGAAGCTGTCCTGTTCAGTGTAGCATATCCCTGGCCTGTACCCATTAGATCCCAGTAGGACCCCGCGCTAAGCATGGCAACCAAATTGTCTCCAGACATTGCCAAATATGCCGTGCAGAGGGGCAGAGAAGGGAGCAAGTGGTCCCCAGGTGAGAACCACTGTTCTAAATCAATAATCAGGTGAGGCAGAAAGATCACTGGAAAGGCTGAGTGCTCACATAGACTTTTTCAGCTGGTAAAGAACCATGAGTATTGACAGACTTCAACAGGGACAGTCTCTAAGGGGCGAGGGGCAGAGCAGGGAAGAGGACCAACTACACCCCGGGCCTCAGGTTGAAGGACACGGGGCCTAACCTAAATCAACATTACAGTCTTTTAACTACATCTCAGTCCCTGCTCTTGTGACGATGGGTAGAAATGGACCTCTGGCCTTGCTATGAAGACGCTCCACCGGGCTTGCAGTTAAGAGTGGGGACTACAAGAAGAACCCCTAAAGTCCTCCTCTGCCACAGCAGGCATAAGCATAGAGACAAAGGCCAATCGATTCTGTCCTGTGCTATGAGCCACGCTAAGCCACCAAACCACTACTCGTGCAAGGGTGGCCGCGACACAGCTGCTATTTTTCCAAACCGCCTTTTCATCCTCCTCAGAGTTCAGCTTCAGAAATGGCATTGACAGGTGCCTCGTGTTGTTTTATTTTTTAAGTGTCACTTTTTAAAGCTAATGGGAAACTGAGGGGTAATTAGGTGTATAATTGGGGGGAGAGCTATGGCCTTTGCATTCAGCGTGAAACCACAAGGCTCATTTTTCTGCAAATCAACTCTGCTTTTGCAAAATGCTACTCCGACGCAGAGCTCAGCTTTGGCCTTGGCCGGGAGGTGTGCAGCGCGACAGATGGAGAGAGGGGTCGTGCATACAGGAAGAAGACGAAGCCGGACTCTTACAGCAAACCTTCCAGTGCAGGGCACACAACGGGAATGGACATTTACTCCAGAGTGCAACTGACTAAAACACAACAGATTTGTAAACAGGAAGACTAAAATCTTCAAAAGAGGAACCACAGTGTGTCTATTATAACAGCAATATGTGTACACTGTTGTTACAGCCACTGTCGATGTATTGTCACATCTAGTTTCTCCATTAGTCCTCACCACATCAGAGAGGTGATGTTATCACCTTCACTTGGCATGTGCGGGGACCAAACTTCTGAGTTTGTGACTTTCATTCAGTCACTCATTCCATCAGTGATCAAGCCCCAAAAAAACGCCGGACCCTTGTGCACGTCATGGGGTGTGACCAGGTACTACGCCAGATGCTGCTTGCGTGTGGAGCGCCTTGAGGTGTTTCTCAAGGACGAGTATTACCGGCATTTGGGCAGGTAGACTCTTTGATGGACAGAAAGATCCCAGCCTTTGCAGGATGTCCAGCACCCTTGGCTCTGCCCACTGAACTGATGTCATCAATCCTTGAAACAATCAAGAGCATCCCGATCAGTTCCAGATATGGGGGTGGGGGTAACCCCAATTGAGAGCAACAGGTCTTAAGTCAGACAGCTATGGTTTAATCCTAGTTCCTTCAATTTCCCGTGTGACTTTAGACAAGTGACAGGCTCTGTGCCTCAGTTTCCCCACTTATAAAACGCTGATAATAACAATGTATACTTTTATAAGATTCCTGTGAAGAATAATATATTAAACACCTGACCCATGACAACCTTGAGTAAATAATACCCAGTAAATACCTGTGATTTCATCAGTTCATTTCCTGTATATGCTCGTCTCCTTGCATCTGTAAAGCCACCTACTCGGAGAGCCCTCCCCAACCACCCCATTTTAAATGGCAGCCTCCTCGCTGCTTGCATTTGTTTATTGTGTCTCCCCAGTCAAATGTACCACGAGGACACAATTTTTTTGTCTGTTTTGGTCCTGGCTGTATCTCCAGCACCTACAACAGAACCTAAGTCTTAAAAAGCACTCAACAGGAATGCCGGGGTAGCTCTACAAGTTGGGTGCTTGCCTTGGAGCCACAAGGTCTGGGGATCGAGTCCTGGCCCCAGCCCGTGCAAACCCATACGCTGAACTGGGGCCCGCCTCCCATATGGGAGGCCCCGGGTTTAGTTCCTGCCCCACAGGGCCCCACATCCACCTGTGTGGAATGAAACTATGTCGCAACTAATGATGTGCAACTATGGAGACTGCTCTGGGCCTTCCCCCTTCTCTCTCTCCTCTCTCTCCTCTCTCTACTTTCTCTCTCTCTCTCTCTCTCTCTCTCTCTCTCTCTCTCTCTCTCTCTCTCACACACACACACACACACAATAAAATAAATCTTAAAAAACAACCCCAACAAGAACACCTCAAATGATGCTGAATGAATATGGTGGCTAGCCAAGGCCCGAAAGCTGGTCTCCGGATGGCAGACTCCGTGCTTTTTTCACTACGGTGAGTGACCACATGCAATGATATGAAACGTAAAGGACAATTACTTACTGTCACCCAGTAAGTAACATAAAGTGTTTCATTACCACACTACCTTAGAGGGGCCTTTATATTATCCCCCTTCCCGGATTCTTTGAAGTTCCCAGCTTCTAACAGAAACTCAGCCACCAGACCGTTTCACTGGAGTTGCCTTTGTGGGTTTTTCCCCCAAAGCTTTTACGATAATCACTCAACCAGAGATTGATAAAGACTTAAATACTTATGTTATCAGGTTTCCTTATTTCTATCCATATCTGAGTTAGATATTGAAACTCCGGCCATACTGAAAATACCTACTCATACTGTTTAATGCCAAACTAGCACCAGGTTAATACTGTACTTTTACCCAAAGCTGGCTGATAATTGCCAATTACATTCACAAGTCAAGACCTGGGGTTCCAAAGTCTAGTGGACACTCCACCACAAAGGGGCCTTGGAAGGAAACATGCTGCTTTCCATTTTTATGTAATTAAAAAAAAAGAAATGTAACTAATGTCCAAGATAGGAATTGTTAAACATGGATTGATACAAACACCCCCATCTAACCTGTCATATCAAGTTACATGCCACTTACGAAACTCGGGCTTCCTGAGGAGATGGAAAGCCACAAGATAAAAGCTCAATGGTGGCCACCTCCCTAATCCCACTGCTCTGAGATGATTTCAGGGAATTACCATTCACAGCTGAATCATAAGTAGATTTACAGGTTATATCATCTACTTTCACCTAAACTAATCCTCACAAAATGGAATAGAAGCTGAGAGAAATCCCAGCCAGGATGCCACAGCATGGAGATATTACTCACAATGCATGCACGCAATAAAATGGCTTTCCTTTCTTGCTGAGGCTTCATATGCCACCTCATACGGTAAAAAGGACGACCAAATCAGAGTTGACAAGGAAGGAGTCGGCCAACAGAATTATCTGGACGGTAACGAACATGTGGATTTACAGTCAATTTTTGTTAGAAAGTTAGAAATATTCTTATCCTGGATATTTAGCCAACAGTAGTAATAGGTATAAATTATCCATCAATAAAATATGAGGTATGATTAAAAAGTATGGTGATGATGAATGCTGCTGCTGAGTGCCATCCAACGGAAAGGCAGGGATCTTTGAAATGGAAAGCAGTGTGTCAAACCTTAGTAACAGTGTGTGACAAGTTCCAACATGTTTGGTGTAGTCAGTCGGTTGTGAGCTACAATTGAGAGAAGGCATGTTTTAAAGTGTGCCGTAAATCGTGGGTCATGAACAAAGCATTAACATAAATTTCTGTCAAGTAAAAACATGACAGTGTGTCCTCATCCACCTTATTCACCGGATCTGGCGTCGTGTGACTTCTGGCTCTTCCCCGAAGTCCAATGACCACGCAAGGTAAACGTTTTGGATTGATCGAGGATGTCAAGGCAGTCACGACAGCACAACTAAAGTCACTTACGAAAGAGGACTTCCAGAACTGCTTCAGAAAGTGGCAGGAACGACCAGATTAGTGTTTGAAGCGAGTGGAGAAATTCCGAGGGGGATTAATGGCAATGTCTTTCACTATAATTTATTTTAATTTAAACATTCACCATATTTTTTAATCACATCTCGTATATTGGAGAGAACAGCTCAAATATGCGTTATCAACAGGGGGTGTTGAGTACATGGATGTTTGCTCACCATCCATTCCACCTCCTTCCAGGCCTTTCTATCGAGAGCAAGCTTGTCCAACCCACGGCCTGTGGGCCATATGCGGCCCAGGACAGCTTTGAATGGGGCCCAATACAAAGTTGTAAGCTTTCTAAAACATTATGAGATTTGTTTCGCAACCTTTGCTGTTGTTGCTCTCTTTAGCTCGTCAGCTATGTCAGTGTGAGTGTGTTTTATGTGTGGCCCAAGACAATTCTTCCTCCTCCAACGTGGCCCAGGGAAGCCGAAAGGTTGGACACCCTGCTGCGGAGCTGGTAATTCAAAAGCTGTATTTCCCAGGCCTCCTGGAAGCCAGGGTTTGGGATGTGAACATGGTTTCCCCAAATAGAAGCACTCGCTCAAGATCTGGAAAGCAGACACGAGCGAGAGGTCATCTTCTGCCTTCTGGGTTGTCTGCTGCTGGCAAATGTGGTGAGGGAAACATGAGGGCTTTTTTGCAACAGCGTTACAGGGTCCGCTCTCCAGCTGCATGGGTATCGAGTGGCAGCTAGAGTGCGTCCCAATTCTGGAGTTAGGATCGCTGACCCCTGATTCTAAGTGCTATCCACTTGTTCTTGGACTCAGGAGTTCCAGCCTGGGGAGTGGTAGAACCCCTGCTGGATCAGTTAT
Organism: Craseonycteris thonglongyai; assembly: GCA_004027555.1. Lineage (NCBI taxonomy): Eukaryota > Metazoa > Chordata > Mammalia > Chiroptera > Craseonycteridae > Craseonycteris > Craseonycteris thonglongyai. Next base: position 16,107 of record PVKE010002770.1, read on the forward strand.
GAGCACCCATGCCAAAATGCCTGTCTCTAACTGATGACATATACTATCAGCTGGGACTCATTCCTGGAGGCCCGGCTGAGAGGCCGAGGTCTCCTGCCCGCCCACCAATCTTGTAAACGCCAGATTCCTTCCATTAAATACCTTTCTGCTTTAAATACCCAGACTGCATTCCCGTTCCTTCCCTGAGCCCTGACTGAGTCCTAGCAGACCGGGACCAAAAGGGTTTGGGAGACAAATGGAATAAACCACACGAGAAGCTGTTCAGACGTGAGAAACCAACCTGGCTCTTTCCTCTGGGCTCTGTGAGGTGAGGACAGGAACCTAAGAGGTGTCTCCGTGAATCACAGTCACACACCGTGTAAGGACGTTTCGGTCAACGATGGACCGCATATCTGACAGTGGTCCCACAGGATAATAAGGGAGCTGAAAATTTCCTATCGCCGAGGGACCTAGCACTCACTGTAACACTGCAGCACAGTGCATTACACGCTTTGTGGTGTCTGTGGTGACAATGGTATAAACAAACCTACCGTGCTGCCAGGCATGTGCATGTACAGCACACCCAATTATGTACAGTACATAACACTTGCTCGTGATAGTAAGCGACTATTACTGGTTTATGTATTTACTATGCTATTTGCCATTATTTTAGCAGGTACAAATCTCTCTACTTGTAAAAAAATGTTGGCTGTAAAAGAGTAGGGCAGCAGCCTCATACATCTCATGTTTACTGTGTCTCCTGATTGCATCGTTTGCTCTTGGGCTTGATTTGATCTCATGTTGTTTTATAAATCGAGTGTAGCCTAAGTGTGCAATGTTTATAAAGTCTGCAGCAGAGTGCAAGCACGCCCTAGGCCTTCACGTTCATTCACCGCTCCAGGCCTGACTCACCCAGAGCAACGTCCAGCCCTGCAAGCTCCATTCATGGGAAGTGCTCTACACAGGTGCAGCCTTCTTCTCTCTGATCCTATATCGTTACTGTGCTCTTCCTATGTTTAGATGTTTAGACACAAATACTTACCGTTGTGTTACAACTGCCTACAGTAGTCAGTCCAGTCACGTGCTGCCCAGGTTCCTTGCCTAGGACCAGACAGCCTAGGTCCGCAGGAGGCTCTGCCTCCGAGGTCAGCGCAAGTGCACTCTGTCACGTTCTCACAACCACGAAATCGCCTAATGCGTTTCTCAGAATGTCTCCGCCCTTCAGGGCTAAGTAGAACAGACTGTATTTACTCTTTAAATGTTTCCTAACCACCTCTGGGCCAAGCTCAGAGGCAGAACCTATTCCCTGCTGAAGAAAAAGGAAGGAAGAAGTACATGTAAACAAACAACCACAATAAGTTTCTAAAAGGGTTAGTGAAGAGAGATGCTAACGGCAGGCCGGGAGAGCTCAGCTGCCTCGAAGGGAACTAACATCCACACTGGTGATCCTTTCCCCTGGACATTTCTCTATTTCTATTTGAAATTCCAGGGTCAAGCCCCAAGTTAAATACCTTATTTCCTCACCCTTCCCCTTCTAACTCTTAGCAACTGCATCAGTTCATCAAAGAGGGATGCTAACTAACTGCAAGCCTCAAGGCTCTGAAAATACATGCAACTTTCTCGGGCAGAGCAGACAAGACTTAATAAGAGGTCTGCATGCTGGCCACGCCTTCAGGAAGCAGGTAATCATGGGGAACGTGGTACTTACAGGCCCTGGGCGGGAGCCTGCATCTTACAGGAGTGCCTCTTTCATTGCCTGGCCACCATGATTGGAGTGGACCATGGTTTACGAAAAGCTCTTGCGCCTTTTTACGCTCCACGGAGAAAGAAAAAGGCCGCCCAGCATGGGACAGCACAGGGCGAAGACGCCCTCAATTACAACGCTGTCAAATGTCAAAGGCACGAAAATGTGAAAGACATGAGTGACTTAGAATCAATAAAATAGAATAATTCATGGGGTTAGAAAGTGGGGGAACCCTACGCTAGGACCCAGGTCTTCTACTCCCAATATCCATTCAATCTCTACATATTTACTGAGTGCCTACATTAAGTCGGGAGCTACAGAATTACGGTTGTTGTTACTCATGAACGCAAGGGATTGCACCCTGAGCATTGTAAGAATTTCCTAGCACATGCTCAGTTAGAACTTTTCTCAAATCTCTTTTTCTGATTTGTACATAACTGCTTTAAAAATGGAAAACAGGGGTGGTCTAGTGTGGGGGGAGGGGAGCAGGAGAAATGTGGTTTACATCAGTTGCACCCCTCTCCCATGTCCCCTCCACCAGAGTCCCCTGCTCAAACCCCTCCAAGCTTCTCATGCCATCGCCTGTCAAGGCCAAGGTCAAGGTCAAGGCCACAGAATCTCTTTCCACTTAATAAGCTTTGTCTGCTCTGGATAGTCAGAGCCAGCCATGCTGGTCCCACCTCAGGGACGGGACTCAGTGCTGCCTCCTGCCTGGAACATTACGCCTGGGACAGACACATGGCGGCTCCTTCCCTTGCTTCAGATCTCCGCGCTCCAATGTCAGCTTATCAGGGAGATTCCCCAAGTACCTCTATCAAATTGCAACCTCAGCCGCTCACATCCCTCATCCATCTTCCCTGCTTTAGTGTTTCTCTCTTCACACCATCTGACATGCCAATATATTACTTCTGCGTTTACTTAGAGTCTGGCTACCCCACTAGAATGCAAGTTCCGTGAAGACAGAAATAAATATGGGGCTATGCCGGGGCCTAGAACAATCTCTGGCACAGAGCCCTAGAAAGTGAAAGAGTAGCTCTGCTCTTAAGTTTTAACCAATCACCGTTAGTCTAAAATGCATCAAATGACAAGTTCTAGTCATTTTTGATGGACAGATCAGATCATTCAATGATCTCATAGGAAGAACTGCCTCTCCCTTGACTTGTGATATATAAAGATGGGGGTCTCAAACTTCCAGAGAGTAAGAACTAAAAAGACAACATGAACAAGCAAAACAGCTTCGTTGTTCTCAGAATAGCAAGCAGCCTGCCAGCAAAGACTTGCAAGAGAATCTTTTTCACTGACCCTCCCAGATTAAGAAGAGGTTTGTGCTTTGGGTGGATTTAAGAAGGGAAAGGGTGTTGCCTGCACTTGTAAACCTTTGATCTCCATTTTTCCAGTGGCTGTGCTCATATTATAACAGCACTGGCCATCCCCTTCAGCAAAATGACTTTTCAACCAGATAAATAGGAACAGAAGCCACCTCTCCTGGCAGATGGAGCAGTCACCCCAAGCCCCACAGAAATCCCCCAGCCACTCTCTCTGGTGTCTGCCCACCACTCTTTTTTCAGAGAAGGCCATGAAATGAGACTCCTCCAGGTGGCCAGAGCAGTGGCAGAAGGCCTGGGCGTATGTCTCATCTGAACGCAGCAATGGCAACGTCCCACTGAGGTGCAAACACTGAAGCGGCTACTGGAGATGGCCGCTACTGGAAATGGCCAAGTCTCCAGTTCCTTAATGCCGTTTTTCAGATTCATAAGTCTTACACCTTCTTAAAGAAAATTTAAGATAGATCACACACAAACAGCCCCTACGAGCTGGTATGATTCCAAACTCATTTCATGTATTAGCAAACAGATTTTTTCATTTGAAATTAAATGTGGATAGCAAACAAAACAAAATAAAAAGTCAGGATGGGACTGACATTCTGCAAAGGGGGGTAGGCGGGTATGTGCAAATCTATAAACTGAAAAGGTTGTGGTTAAATGTCCTGCCTTTAAGCTTAATTAGTAGTCACCATGATGATGGATTTGTCTAAGATATTATCAAACAGGGTACAAAATACATGGTGTGATCTTAACGTCTCAAGTATTTTGTTTTTAATATATATGGATTCTATAATAAAATTTTAAAAGAACAAGTTGCCTCTGGGTGGTGGGATGAGGAATGCTTGTTTCTCTTCTGTACTTCCTAAATGTTCTAAAATGAGCACATATTGTGTTTACAATTAGGTTAAAATTATAATACAAAAAGCCTTTTACATTCTATCTAATCAAGAGAAACTTCAAAGGGGTAACCCAAGAAGCCTTTAAATAAAGGGTATAATCTTTCAATACAGTCAACCAAAGCAAAGAAATCCCAGGAGATGGCAAAAGTAAACATATTGCAAAAAGAAAAAGAAAAAAAAAATGTGCAACGGGAGGAAGGGAACCAAGGGAAAAAGGCTTTCTCCTCCGCAGGCTTGTTTTCTATGAACAGGAGCTTTCAAACAAAACCACAATCAGGCCGAGTAAAACAAAAGGAAGGTTCAGAGGCATGGAGTCATCACACATGTGGCAGCCTGGGGGCCTCTCAGCTCAGCCTGGCAGGACACAGCGCCATCGGAGCCCCGCCGTGCAGGGCAGGTGTGCAGCTGCCTTCACGTGCACTGCACCTTTACCAGGACGCATTCACCGTGGGCCTCGAGAGTGCGCAGAAACCACAGGCGTGTTTGCATCCTCCCCGATTTCAGGAGCACTTCACACCCACGGGGGTCCGTTCTTGGGATGGGTTCTTGGGATGGGTTTCTTCAGATCAGCGGTTTAAACAAGGCCAGGCTGCCCCACTGCCCAGGATGCTGAGCAGTGCCCCAGCTGACTCCCGCCTCGGGGCAGCAAAGCAGACCACTGGGAATACTCCTGTCTGATGCATCATGAGTTTAAGCAGAATCCATGGCTCAGGGGATCTCAGAGACCAGGAGGGCAGGCAAGGGTCCTCATCGGACTGAGCCGGACTTACTGATCAGGCAAGGTTTGACACAATCTTCCTGAAAACCGGAGAAGCTGGTCTTCAAGTTTAGCCACTTCGTGTATTTGCCCAACAAATATTTTATTGAGAATCTACTATGTGCCGGGCACTAGGCAAAACATAGGGATTCAGATGAGGACTAAAACCTGGTCCCTGTCCTAAAAAATATTCTTAACTGGGGATGTCGGGATAGTGGTTGAGCGCTTGCCTCGCAATTGCAAGGTCTGGGGTCCCATTCCCGCCCCAGCCCATGCAAACCCATATGCTGATCTGCAGCAGAACTGGTAACTGATAATCCCAGCATCCAAAGTTCCCGCCTCCCATTCGGGAGCCTCCCCACCCCTACCCCCACCCCACCCTGATTCGGTTCCTGCCCTGCATGGCCCCACATCCACCTGTGTGGAATGAAACCATGTCACAACTAATGATGCACAACTATGGAGACTGCTCTAGGCCCTCCCCCGTCTCTCTCTCTCTTAATACAATAAATCTTTAAAAATAGATATTCTTAACAAATACTATTAACTCAGAGTGTCAGAGATCTAAAGAAAACTGCCTGCCTGACTGCCAAGCCCAATTCTGCTAAAACTTCCAACTGAATTAAAGATCAGTTACGCAAGTGCACAATGAATGAGAAAAGTACAAAAGATAGTGGACGCCAGATTAAAATCAGAGAAAGAGATACCACTGCCAGCTGTCTCCTTTTATTCTTTCTCAACCACTTCACACTCTCCAGGTATTCTCTCTAGCCACCAAAGGAGCCAGGAATGCATTTCTTTTGGAGTACAATTTTTCTATCTCAGATATAGGTATTAGGAACTCCAGCCAGAGGGCTCCAAATTTTTAGCAGCACAATCTGTGCCATGCTGTGGTCCCTTCTGCCTCTCCCAGGGTGATCTGGAGAGACTGAAACCATAGAGCCAGGCTAAATGATCAGCTATCATTACCCCACCTCCCCCGGGGAAGCAAAGGTTGGCTAACTTTTAAAGAAATTCGAAACGATTGGAAGGAAACTTAGCATCAGCTGCCATCAAAGGTGTAGTTTTAAAAAATGAGGAGAGAAAGGAAGTGTTTAACAGGAGATTTCAATGCATAGTTTTTATGTACCGTATAATAAATCACTGACATGAAGTTTTTGTGGAATTATATGTAATTCAAAATAAGGAAGACCTGGCAGCGGGTTAAGTGCTTGCTTTGCAGCCCTGGGGACCAAGGATTGAATCCTGGCCCAGGCTCGTGTGGACCTATATGCTGAACTAGGGAGTGCTTCCCATGCAGGAGGCCCCTGGGTTGGTTCTTGCCCTTTGGTTCAGCCCCTGGCTCAGCCCCTGGCTCAAGGGGGCATGCCTCCCATGCTGGAGGCCCCCAGCCCAGTTCCCACCCTATGCAGCACCCCCACCCACTTGTGTGGAACAAAACTACCAGTATGTTGAAAACTGATGAAGTTCAACTATGGAGACTGTTCTGGGCCCTCCCCCTTCTCTCTGTCTCTCTGTCTCTGTCTCTCTCCATCTCTGTCAAAAACAATAAAATAAATCTTTAAAAATATATAAATAAGGAAGACCTTTCTGCAGTTCTATATTCAACAGACTGTACTGAAAGTAGTATTTGTATGGGCAGGAGAAGAATAGCAGGAGCGCACACTCAAGTAGATATGAATAATAAACAAATGCCATTTCTTGGGAGGAAATGGAGCCAGGAAGAGAAGTGAAAGGCTGAGAGCAGAGGATCAAGGCCAAAGGATCCTGATCAGGACAGCCTTAGAAAAGGATTCTGTCCCTGGTCCCAAAAGACTAGACGGGAAAAGGGCTAATGCCACTTTCAAAGCAACTAGAGCTGGCAATTTTTAACAAAGTGCCAATTACCGATTGAAAGTTTCTCCCTAGTATCTCTGGCTAGAAAGTTACTTCCTAATTCTCACACAGGAAAAGCATACAGCACAGGATCCATAAACACCGTGGATAGCAGTAGTACTAGCATCAGTTAGTATTTCACTGGACAGCTAACAGATACAGAGAAGTTAAAGTGCATCCGCGCTGGAGGCTGATATTGATCCCTGCTCCAGGCATTTCTGCAGAGAATTACCTGGCATGTCAAGTCCAGGCAAAACTTTGAAGTGGCCTAAACACATCTCCAGAGCCTAGACCAAAAGCCTGCAGCCCTTTGTTTAAACTGTTTGAGCCCCAGTGTATCTGCACACCACCGGGTCCCCAGCCCGCTGTGGGGCGGAGCCTGGCCTGGTCTGCAGGATGCCACGGTCTGTCTGGTCCTGCCGGTGCCGGAATGCCAGTGAGGTCCATTTTTAAATTCCCTTAGAAGTTTCACAACCACTGGTTTGGGTGAGGTGACAAACTGCCGCTGTAGTTTGCCGACATGAAACTAAAAATACCCAACAGCAAACAAAAGCCAGCTTTTACAAGGCTGCCTCGGATGTCCTGAGGTTACAAGTGGTCGTGTCAGACCATATCCTTGGCAGCGGGGCCGCCCTAACAACTGCTCCCCGAGTGGGGCAGAGGGGCCATTCTGTTCTGTCCTGTGCTGTCAAGGAATCTCCCCGCCGGCAGCCTGCCCATTTGATGCAGAGGACAGCCTTATTCCTCGGCCACCGACCCAAACGCAGGCTAGAGGAATCCGGGGCTGGTTCTGCTGGAAGTGTGAGATGCGCACTGAAAGGAGAAGGCGGGAGGCAAAGAAAAAAAAAATGCCCACAGCAACCGGGTTTCTCTGGAAGGAAGCGTGTTTCCAGCTCCCTCTTCGCAATTACAAAAGCAAATTAATTGCTGTCACTACCCTGAGAAAAGCCACTCGCAGGCCTAAGGAATGGATTTCGGAGCCCATGTGGCCTAGCCCGGGCCTGCTGGGGACGGGGGCGCTCAGGGCTGGGGCGGGGAGACCGCGTGACCCCGGAAGCCTCCTGGTGAGGTTCTACCTGTTGGGCTTCCGAGGCGCGCTGCGAGCCCCCGGCCGCGGCGTTTCGGGGCGCCGGTCGCTGCCCAAACTTTCCGTTGCGCCCCTCGGAAGCAGTGAGCCTCAGATTTCAGCTGTGAACGTGCCGAAGGCACCGGGGGGAGGAGGCTCGTGCCCACGCGGCGCGGGAAACCCCGGGTGTTCGGAACCCAGAAGAGGGGGGGATACAAACGAAAGGTCAGCCCAGGTCCCTGCCAAAGTTTCCTGCGAAACTGCGGTGGCCCGGGGGTGACCGGGACCTCTGAGTCCCCCAGCTTGGCGTCGGGGCTCGGGGCGTAGGGAGGTGCTGGCGCAGGCCCAGCGGCACCAGCCGCAAGGTCAATGCGAAGCCGGGCCCCGGGGGCCCGCCGCCAGGCCCCATCACCAGCCCGGTGCAGGGGGTGCGCCGGGCACCCAACCTCTCCCCACACCTGCTGGGCGCGGCGCCGAGCCCGGGACACGTGGGCGCCCTGCCCCGGGCTACGGATCTCGGGGCACGGAGTCTACCTCGCCGGGGCGCGCACCCTTCGCCCCCGGGCCCCCAGCCAGAAAGGGGCAGCGAGCCCAGGAGCCGGGCGGCCGGTTCCTGGAGCCTCTTTCATCCTCAGACTTCGGCCAGAGCTGGGAAGTTCCCTCCTCTTCAACCCGATCGCCACCTCCAGCAGCCCCCCACCACCTCTACCTTTGCCTGCGACCTCGCGGACGGACAGACAAGAGACACAAAGAAGGGGGGAAACTACGGCCCCTCCTGGTCCCATCCTCCAGCCTGGAGCCGGGAGGAAGCCGAGGAGGGAGCACATCTTCCCTCCTCCTCCCCATCCGGATTCGGTGACCCGGGCAGACCCGGGCAGCAAAGAGCCCCGAGGTGGCCGAGGGAGGAGAGGTCAGGGTGGAAGAGGCAGAAACCCAGCGGAGCGAACGAGCGAGAGCGCGAGGGAGAAGAAAATATCCAACAAAACCACGCTAACGCGCCCCCTACCTGGGTGCAACATACTTTGGAAATAGAAGATGACCAGGATAAAGGATCCCAAGCAAGTGGCCAGCACCATCCGGCAAATTCTGTTCATCCTCATCACTTCTAACAGCGCCGGCTTCATGGCTTTGTCCTGCCTGCGGGGACCGGGGTGTCCGGGAGGCGCGCCCGGGGCGCAGGAGCCGGGACCCCGCGGCGCGGATCGGAGCCCGGGAGGCGGAGGGCAGGGCTGGGCAGGGCTCGGCCGGAGGATCGGGCTGGGTTCGCAGCGGCTCTCGAAGCCCCCCAGCCCCGGGCAGGGGCGTGGAAGGCGCCGGAGTTGCTCGGGAAGTGCGGAGATGCGTGGACCCCGCGGGCTGCGCGCTCCGGCTTCTGCCGTTCCAGTCGTCGCCTCTCTGCCGCCGCCTCCGCTCCCGCAGGCGGCCGCCGCTGCCTCCTCGCGAGCCGGGCGGCTGGGGTGCGAGCGGTGATGGTGCCGCCGCCGCCGCTGCGCTGGCCTCTGTGGCTGTGGGACGGGCCCCCTCCCTCCGCTCCAAAGGCTACTTCATTGCGCTCCAATGATCTATATATTCCGGAGCTGGGTCTTACCAAATGCGACTCGCAGCCCCCGGCGAGGGGAGGGCGCCTGCGGAGAGCCGCGCGGTGGGAGGGGCCGCGCGCGGGGCGGGGCGTCGCGCTCCCCCGCCCCTACCCGGGACTTGGTCGCGTCCAGCTGTTTCCCGGGGAGTGCGGAGTGCCCGCCGCGCTCCCGCAGGGTCCCAAAAGCCCCGGCCCGGCTCGGCCGCCGTCTGGAGGTTGTGTCAGCGTTTCCATGACAAAACCCGGAGGGGAAAAAAGACGAATAAAATCGCCTCGGTGCTGCCACCCACTCGTGCGGGCGCCTGAAGAGGGAGGTGGCGGGGAGCGGGAATGGGGTCTGGTGGCACGTGATGATTTAAAATCGCAGGATGGACAGGGAGCCCCTTCCCGAGGCTCAGAGCCGGACGGTTTCATTTTTTTCTTTCCAACGACCGTCCAGCTGGAGCGACGTTTTTTTGGCTTTTTTTTTTTAATATATCTTTTTCACATTTATAGAGAGTAATTATCTTTTTGTCTTCAGTGCATATTTATTTCTATTTTACTCTTGACAGATAGAGAGAGAGACAAAGACAGAGACAGCTAGAGAACCGAACTGTGGGAACTCCCCAGTTCAGCATGTGGGTCCTGCCTGGGCCGGAGCCGGGACTCGATCCTCGGTCCTCGTGGCCTCAAAGCGAGCGCTCAACCCGCTGAGCCGTCCCGGCTTTCCCCGAGCCACGTTTTTTTGAAAGGGGTTAGAGACGCAGGCTTCAGGTCAAGGTTAGGGCACTGCGCCGCCGCAGGGGTCAGGCGACCGATGCGCGTTCCTGGGAGGAAGGCAGACACTGACACACCCACCCCCTCAGCAGGGCCCACGGGCTTAGTTGGGTTCCCGATGGGCAGAACTTCCTCCAGATTCTCCAGGGTGCATTCGAGTCTCAGCTACGGGTGGATGTGAGAGGATGCCCCCTGGACGTCACTCTCATCCAAATCCAACTGCTGGGAAAGCAAGCCGGCCTGAGCACTGGCAGGCACGCGGAAAGGCGCTGTTGCTTTCTTGGGAAGTGATTTGAAATGCCCGGCACGGCCCATGTAGGTGGGCTGGGAATCAGTAACGTGGGTGCAGGCAAATAGTGTGGCGATCGCCCGCTCGCCTGCCCTGTCCTAACGAGACCGTCCGCTCAGCAACTGCCCAGAGTCCAAGATCTGGTGCTTTTGCCCTATGTGATTTCTGTAAGCAAAGAGTTAAGTGCTGTCATATCCTTTCATGTTTTCTTATAAATTTACAGTGACTTTAAAAATGAACGCATTTTCAAATTCTAACAATACTTTTGTAAAGACTAACTTTTGTGCCATATTATCCAATCAATACTATCATAATATAAGGAAATAAGATAATGTGTCTCAGTGCCTGTCACATAATAGGCTATGACAAGTACTTATCGAATCAGAATGTAATGGGCCTTATCCTCCGAGACACAACTTGCAAATCGATACATGCAGCACAAGCCACCTCTACTACCTCAGTTCCCTTCCCCCAGAGTTTTCCTCCAGCAACTGCCATGTAGGGAAAGGGACAAAGCCAGCAGCCTCACCTTTGACTACAGAAGACAATCAATTACAACACAGTATTTATGTGGGTGGTTTGTACTGTTTTAATCTGCACTCACTTGTGAATGAGTTGCTTACTTAAGGCATCCGAGCCGAACAAGTTCCAGAACTAAGTCATTGTCCAGTGATCCCCCCATCCCTCACCTCCTCCACCACCTTCACCTCCTGCCCAGAGATGGGGGTTGGGAGCTGCACACACCCAGCCCCAGCCCCTAACAAAGGCAGGGATTCCTTGCAGGGATCATGGCTAGATGAGCACTTGCAGCATTTGCCTACAATGTCCTGGCTTTGCAGAACAGGGAGGGGAAGGGATTTGCTCCCAGATCACCCAGCTGGTCTCTTGCCTTCCAGGGCAGAGACCACATGGTACCCATACAAAGGCCTGGACATTCGTAAGGCAGCCTGGGATGTCCCCAGGGCCAAGGGAGAGGTCAGCTATCAAATCCTTGGTGGGTCATGGAGGGTTGAGTTGGCCCACATGATGGGGAAGGATGGTAAGCCATGCCCAGCATCCATTTTTGTGTTCCCCCAAACAGGAATCAGCTCAAATATACCCTAAGGGGTAAGGTTCTGACATGTAAACTACTACCTCTTCCAAGAAGCCTGCCCTTATTTCTCACCTGAAGTGGTCTCTTTCCTCCCCTGTGCTCTGAGCACTGGTTCCAAACCCCTCTTGAGTCACAGTACCCACTAGGCTGAGTTTTATTCATAGCCATTGCTTTCTAGTGCTCAGCATGGTGACTGGTATCTGGCAGGTAAGTAAGTCAGAACTGAAGAGGTGGTGCCTTCTTGGGCAGGGAAAGTAAATTAGATCACCCCCCTGGTCATGATCACCTCCACAAGGCCGTGGTCCTGGTCAGTGGAAATGGTCTGTGATGCTGGCCTATGCACACCAGGGGTGAGGGGGAAGGCTCTGTTTATTTTCTCCCTCATCACACCATAAACTTCCCAAACACAAGTACAGTCATTGCTTTCTTTCCATTCCTATCCTAACATTGTTAGATCTTGTACGCATGCAACATGATAAATATTGATCAAAGAAAGAACAGTGTTGACTGATAAGACTTCGGAGAAAAGAGAATTTGATATTTTAAACTCTGAAGAGAAGGAAATGGGAATCAACCCCTCCAATCAAGTCTTTCGTTTTCCTAATGCATCAGTCAGGACAGGTGAGGTTATGCTGCAGTAACAAACAAGCCCTAACTTCAGTGCCTTCAAGCAACCAGGGCTCGGGTCTCACTCCACCGCTTGTCTGCTGTGGGCCAGCAGAGGGGCTGTACATGTGGTACAACTCAGCAGTCCAGCCCAGAAGAAGCACGTGTTACCCCTGTTCATCAGTTATGGGCCAGAACTACTCACAAACTGCCCCATCTCACACCTAAAAGCATGTGGGGTACAGTCCTCCTGGCTGCACCCCTCGGTCCTTTTTCAGATCTTATTTTCCCTCCTTTTTCTAAATTCCATTTCACTCCAAAGAGCTTCTGCAAATCGGCACTGTACCCATTGTGGGGCCTGGCTGAACCTTGGTCTATCCCTAGACATGACCCTTACTCTTCAAAATAAACAAGATGCAAATGAAACTGGGACCTGTCTTTTTCAAAGCCTAATGTGGCTCTGAAAACCAGGTTGAGGAGAAAGTCCTATTATATGTCAATGATTTTGGAAAATTCGTAGAAGAGGAAGGAAGGAATGCAAAATCAGAATTCCAGCTCATGTGTACCCTTAGCCCTGAACAGACTAGATGCTCACCAAGCCCCCCAGTCCTGCAGGCTGAGTTACAGACACCTCATTCCTGCAGATAACGCCTTCAATGCACTGTCTTGTTGAGATCTGGCAGGACTGGCAGCCACGCCCATTTCCGCACTTTGCAGGAGACAGAAGTGGGCCCAGGGCACGGTAGACAGAGAGTTCCTTAGCCTCCTTGGGGAGGGGGCCGTGTCTCCTGCCAGCATCAGCCTGCGGCCCCAGACTGGCTCCTCCGAGGACTGGCTTTGCCCATTTGCATTTCTCTGGCATCTCCAGCACAAAGTACACTCAGTTATCCAGAGCACAGTAAATATTTGTGGACTTGAATGAAAAACCATTTGCTCACAGCATGTGGCGATCTTAGGGTACAAATTTTCTACAGGTAGGTAAACCACAAATACACAAGTGGGCTACTCAGGACAGCTCTGAGAGCAGGGTTTTCTTCTCGGGCTTTTTAGAACAAGGTGGGGAAGAGAGAAAAGAAAAGAGAAAAGGGTGGAAGGGATAGAGAAAGAGAAGGAAGAAAGGAGAGACAGTGGGAAGGAAAGAGAGACGAGAGGGAGAAGGAAAGAAATACCCACTGCTATTCTGTTTCACTCTGATGCCACCCCTGACCCTCTGCCCAGTTTCAGCCCAGAGATTCCTCCCCTGCCCGTCCTGAGCAAAGAGGGCTGTTGGATTTGGAATCGGGATTCTACCCCATGCCCACTCCACCTGCCCTTGGGTGGCCTCAACCACCCTCTGGTTTCCATTCCCTGAGCAGCTCATCCCTTTCAAGTCAGCTCCCAACCTCCCCTCCAGATTCAAGGTCACAAAGCCAGAAGCCAGACAGCGAACCGCCTCGGCTCCAGAGTCCCTCCTCTTCTCCTTTCTTGGCTGCGACTTGGGCTGAGACCTCAGATCAGGTCAGGTGAGCCTGTGTGATCTGAGGCAGGTCACTTTACCTCTCTGAGCCCTATTTTCGGCACCTAACAAATGAAGGCAGCCGCAGCTGCCTTGACAGACAGGTCTCCAGAGAGAACAAACCAGCGTAGTGCTCAGTGACTCTTGGGCTCTTTCACTGTGGGTTTTTTGTTTGTTTGTTTTGTTGTTTGTTTGTTTGTTTTTCCTTTTGGCCTCTGCCTGCCCTTCCTTGCACCCCTGGGGCTCATCTTTCCAGCACCCCAGCCTCTCCCTTCTCCTCAGTTACTACATTAGCATTTCTTAAGCACACTTTGACATTCACGGAGCAGTCATTTATGGAAATATCCATTCGTGTTTGTTCTCCTGTATTTTCCACGTCTCCTCTCCCCCTCCATTTCAAGCAGGTTTTGTGCTATCTTGCCTGAGGGAGTTGATAAAAGACTTTCTCAGAGGCCTCCCACGTTGCACCCTGGGAGGCAGCGAGCTGGCACCTGGCACAGTGACCCCCATATCACCAAGGATCCACCTCAGTGGCCCGGCAGCGCAAGCAAGGTGCGGAAGTCTGCTGACCTGAGGGAGCTTGGAAGGGCCAGCAGATGCATTTGGAGGTGACCAGTGTGACCAACGCATGACATATAGGGCGCCCAGTGCTTTGGTGACTGGGCCAGACTAAGATGCTGAGAATCTCTGACTGAAAACCGCATCAGGCACCCCTGCCGTGCGTAATTCAAAATAGAAATCATACCAAAGCAGGAACACGTGAAGAGAGCCGGGAAAGCTCAAACTGGTTGCTGACTCTTTTCTCCCAGCTTTCTGACAATTAGCATGTACGTGTATAAGCTTCATTGCCACAATCGAGATAAACATTTCCAACATCCAGAAAGGTCCCTCTTGCACAGCTGACCCACGGCCCAGACCCTGGTCCCTGGCAACAAGCTATCATCTTTCTTTCACTGCAGGTTTGCCTGGTATGGGATTCCATGTAAATGAAATTGTACTGTGTGTTGCTTCCCATATCTGGCATGTTTTACTTAATAAAATTATTTTGAAATGTATTCATCTTAATATTTCATTATTTTTTATTGCTGAGTAAGTACCATTCCAAAGTATGGATTTACCACAGATTTGTTTTTCTAGCCACTGATTGAGGGACATTTGTTGTTTCCTGTTTTTAGCTAATATGAAAAGGGCTGCAATAAACATTTGCATACAAGTGTTTTCATGTATCTTGGGCAGATACCTGGGACAATTTTTAAGACACTGCCTACCTCGTTTCCAAAGTGCCTGTTCCCTTTTGCTTTCTTACCATCCAACACTTAGTAATGTTAGTCTTTTTCATTTTAGCCTTTTACTGAATGTGTAATGAGTTGTGGTTTTAATTACATTTTCCCTAATGATGACTAGTAATGTTGAGGATCTATTTATGTGTTTCTTAATCATTTTTAAATCTTCTTTTGTGAAATGTTTGCTCAAATCTTTTGCCCATTTTTAAGATTGTTACTTCTTTTCTTATTGTCACTTGTGATATATAAATGTGATTAAATTATTTATATATTCTGGATACAAGCCCTTTTCCCGATACATGTTTTGAGTATATTTTCTTTTTTTGTTTCTACTCTTTTTTTTCTTCTTTTCTTTATTGTTACATTTATTAGGGTTACATTGGTCAGTAAAAATTATATAGGTTCCAGGTATTCAACTGTTTCCATCACCATATATTTAGCTCCTCCTCCTTCCTCTCCCACCCCCTGCATATATTTTCTGTTTGCCTCCCTTTTTGTTTTCTTAAATGTGCCTTTTGAAGAGCAAAAATTTTCAAAACTGATGACGTCCATTTGATTATTGTTTCTTTTTTTATTTATTTATTTTTTAATTGTTTTGTTGGTGTGGTTTTTTTTACAGAGAGGGAGAGAGAGATGCAGAGACAGAGAGAGAACTGAACTGGGGGAGCTCCCAGTTCAGCATATGGGTCCGCACGGGCTGGGGCCGGGATTCAATCCTTGGTGCCCGGCGCTGCAAAGTGAGCGCTTAACCCACTGAGCCATCCCGGCTTCCCCTGATTATTGTTTCTTTAATGGTTCATGTTTTTGTGTGTGTGTATGCATGTGTTCTGTTAAAGAAATCTTGGCCTAATTCGATGCCACAGATTTTTTCATGTAGAAGCATCTGAGTTTTAACACTCTGCTCATGTTTAGGTCTTTGCTATTTTGAGGAACTTTTGGTATGTGGTGTGAGGTAAGCAAGGAGGCTCATTTATTTTTTTCATATAGGTATCTAGTCATTCCAGCACCATTTTATGTTGTTCTTATTTTATGCCTTGTTGAGCAATTAAAGTATGCCACATCAAGATATAATCCCCACAGGCATGGTTTGGTCCTCAAGGTATTACTAATAGACAGGGTTCCAAGGATGTTGTAGAAATGAGGTCAGAAAAGCATCGCTGAGTTCCGAGAAAACCCCTGGAATGTTGTAATTCCAGGATTAACAGAAGCAAAAAGAACCAACTGAGGTTACATCACCGAAAATCCTCACTAGGCCTATGTTATCTTCTTCGCTGAGGACCTGACTGGAAATTCAAAGAATTGCAAAATTTTACAGCCCTTGTCACAGTTTACGGTAATTGCTCATTTAATGTCTTTTTGTCCTGTGGTTTCCGAACTCTATGAGGGGGAGTCGGGCACAGTGTCTGTGTCATGTCTAACATGACAGGGTTAACACTGGACAGTCTAGAAATACATATGAAATGAATGATAGAATTTTTACCTAGCAGCTGCCAAAGGCTTTAAAATATTGTTGATATTTTATATCAGGACTCCAAAGGGTGTAAAAAAGAGAACCCTTCTATACTGACTGTGGAAGTCAGTCTAAATTGATACAACTTTTATAACATTTCTGGAAAGTGACCCAGCAATAACCTGACTAAAATCACTCAGTTACTGTTGAGAGAGCTGAAACATCTGTGTACTTAGCTGTGTCTAACAATTAGGGTTTAGTTAAACTAATTATAAAACCTCCATATGATGGAATACTCTATAGCCACTGAAAAGGAAAATGACTAAATCAATTAAAGATGTTACAACACAGTATGTATACATTTTGGTTTTTATAAATAAATATTACATTTATACCCATATATACATATTTTATACAACAAATATTAATAGTAGGTATTTCTGGGTATTAAGAGTTTTAAAAATTGATTTATTGTATTGTCTAAGTAGTTTTTAAAGAGCACATATTTTGAAAAAGGAAAAATATACAGCTATTTTTTTGGAGGGGGGAATATTCTG
The DNA here is from genome assembly GCA_004027555.1 of Craseonycteris thonglongyai. Taxonomy (NCBI): domain Eukaryota; kingdom Metazoa; phylum Chordata; class Mammalia; order Chiroptera; family Craseonycteridae; genus Craseonycteris; species Craseonycteris thonglongyai. The sequence goes on from PVKE010002770.1 coordinate 32,860, forward strand.
TCTAATAATAGGACACTATATTTCTTAAAACCTTTCATCAATACCTACTTACTTTCTCTTTGAAGCTTTCCCTAATTCAGCCTACAGAAATATCTTCCTGCTTATAAGAATTCATCCCCTCCTCTATAACTAAGCGCTTCTATACTGTCATACACAGTTGTAGAATTATCCAGGGAGCTGTTCCCTGTCTCCTGGGCCACACTGAGCAAGCTCATGAAGGATGACTGTTGGGTTCTGTTGCCACAGACTCCATGTAAAAGCTCACAGCAGACGGCCCACAAGTATTTGCCAGTTAATTTCCTTACATGTTAGAATGGGCTCCTTATGCATACCTACTGTGTGTCAGAATCCACTAAGCACATTATACACACCACCACTAATCCTCATATCCATCACAAAAGGACAGGTTCCCCTGAAGTAGATGACAAAATTGAGCCTCACAAAGATTAAGGGACTTGCTCACATTTGCATAGCTGTTCAGGGCCGGTGGGAGGTGGGATCTGAACTGCAGGCATGCATCACCAAGACTCAGGCTTCAGAGTATCAACCATGCCAATCTAGTCTATAGACATCTAATAGCATCTCCTTTAGACTTCTCATCAAGATCACATCTTACCAAGATCAAGTTTAGGGGAAGACGGATGGCCCAATGGGTTAAGCGCTGGCTTTGCAGCCCTGAGGACTAAAGATCGAAACCCGGCTCTGGCCTGTGCAGACCCACATGCTGAACTGGGGTGTGCTTCCCATGCGGGAGACCCCCCAGCCCAGTTCCCACCCTGCGCGGTTCCTGCCCATTTGTGTGGAACGAAACCCTGTGGAAAACTAATGATGTACAACTATGGGGACTGCTCTGGGTCCTCCCCCTTCTCTCTGTCTCTGTCAAAAATAGTAAAATAAATCTTTAAAAAAAAAAGATCAAGTTTAAAGGAGCTTGGGGGCAGAGGTCATCCAAGCACAGGAGAGTTGGGGGGTGACCCATAAGGACTTAAAGAAGAGCTTTTCCCATCAGCCATTTGGGTTATGCCTTTCCACTCACAGACAGGGCTCACTCACTCTGAGTCTTTCCTTCCTGCAGGTCAAATCCTGTTGATTTTTAAACCAGCGTTTTAGTGTTTATCTCTGCCCTCTTCCCTTCTCTCCCTACAAATACTTGTTTAGATGGGAGGATAAGATGAGTCTGTGTAAATCTTCGTAAATAATTGGCACAATGTTCACCTTTGTCTTTTTTGCTCTAGGGTATAGTGAAAAACCATGCCTCTTAGAGTTGTTTATGACCCTTTCTCTGCAGATGAAAGGGATCACTATCAACCTATTGACCCAAAAGTATTGTGTTGAGGCAGAGCATGACAAAGAGGAATTACCTAAGTGTATTCAGTGTGAGAGATATTTTGCCTTAAAACAATCCCTTGTGTTCTGTGGACAGCCTGAGAAACAGTCATTAAATATTTGTCTCTAGGGGATGCTGGGATGACTCACTGGGTTGCTCTTCTTGCAGCCCCGGCCCGAGTGGACCCATATGCTGAACTGGGGTGTGCTTCCCATACGGGAGGCCCGCAGCGAGGTTCCTGCCCTGTTCAGCCCCCGTGCCCACCTGTGGAGTGAAACTATATCGAAAAACTAATGACATAGAACTATGGAGACTGCATTGGGCCCTCCCCCTGCTCTCTGTCTGTCTGTCTCTCTTTGTCAAAAAATAAAATTAAATAAACAAATAATAAAAAACGATTGTCTCTAAAGTGTGACATTTCTGTGTGTCAAAGAAAAATGAGCAAAGTTAAACCGCAAATACAAATGTTGTGAAAAGAATCATTGAAAGAGAAAAAAGATGCAGGGTGAAGCTTCTTTGCTATATAGAACGAGCTCATATGAACAACTAAGATAATGCTACTGAGACCCCAATAAACACATGAACAAAAAGCATGGGTGATAGATAGGATTTTTCACACATACAAACAAGAAACATGACTCAATAGCAGAATATGGGGAAAATGATCAATCTCAATAGTGAAAGAGAAGCAAATCAAAACCGGAAACCACCACTATAGTCTGTATTAAATTAGCAAACATTTGTGCTAAACGATCCACCTCCCTTGATGCTGGGAAGGGTGGCATGAGGAGGGGACAGCCTTACATTGTTGGTAGAAGCAGCTGAAACAGCCCCTGTGGAAGTCCACGAGGGGGCGAGATACCAAATGTGGTTACTGGGAGAGTGGGCTTTGGAGGCGGGAAGACCTAACTTTGCCTTTGGCAAGTCACATAATATCTTTAAACCTCAGTGTCCTTGTCTATAAAATGGGAATGATAATACATACTTTCAGAATTGTTATGAAACTACACCAACCTAAGTGTGACCAATCTGAGGCACCCACTGCAGGATGCTGAATCGGGCGCTGCTAAATCCGGCTAGTGGCAGCAGATGAAAAACCCAGCACCCGTGGCAGTACTGGACTCTGTGGATGGGTTTGGCTGTGATTTTGACTACAGTTGGCCTCCCTTCTCCCTGGTGATTTCTTAGTTATTTATCAGCCCTCCTTGCAGTTCCCTGAGTTATCTATCATCCTTTCAATAAATTCCTTTTCTCCCTAAGTCATACTTGGTTTCTGTTGCTTGCCACTAAGAACTCTGCACATACAGATTACAAAGTATGGAGGGAGAAGCAGAACCTATAGTTGGGCCACCAATATAGCTAAGAGAATTTGGCCAATTTTCTACCCTTCTATACCCCATTCCTGTCAAGCAATAAGCTAACACAGACCTTTGCTTTTTTACATTATTACCCAGCATGCCCACATCTGACAGGAGTTGAGCTAAGAAGTAGATTAGGGGCCTGGATGCCTATGCTCAAATCTCAGCACACCTCTAACTGTGTGACTGCTCCAAACTAAATTGTGTTCCCCCAAATTCATACGTTGAAGCCCAGCCCTCAGTGTGACTGTATTTGGAGATAGGGCCTTGGAGGAGGTAATTAAGGTTACATGAGGTCCTAAGAGAGGGGCCCTAATCCAATAGGACTCATATCCTTATTAGAAGAGGAAGAGCAGAGCTCGCTCTCTGTGCAGACACACAGAGGGAAGGCTGTGTGGGGACACAGAGAGAAGGATGCCATCTGTAAGCTGAGGACAGAGACTTCCCAGAAAGCACCTTACGAGCACCTCAATCTTGGACCTCTGCTCTCCAGAACTATGAGAAAATACATGTCTATTTTTCAGGTACTGAATCTGATATTTTGTTATAGCAGCCTGAGCACACTAATAATATCATAACTTTGGGTAAATCACTTTGTGGAAAATACTTGTCATGCTTAGAGCCTCCCAGCATCCTTTAGCATTCCTCATTATGAGTAGCTCCCACTCAAGGTAGAAGCCAGAACGTGCTCTCCCAGCATCCCTTGCAGCTAGGGTGTAGTGTGTGACCTAGGCTCTGCCAATCACACGTGTGTGCTATGTGACAGGGGTGGTGGCAAAGGGGTCTGGCTCTTTGGAGCAGTTTACAGGATCCAGTCCCAAGTTCATCCATGTGAACCTTGGAGTCTGTGCCCAGTGGCAGTGTCTTCATTTCCTGTGGCTGCTGTGACATATTAGCGTAAACTTGGTTCTGGAGACCAGTAGTCCAAAATCAAGATGCTGGCAGGGCAGCACTCTCAACATTCTAGAGGAGAACCTCTTTTCCTCTTTACCTTCCATTGGCTCCGTCTCTTCCTTGGCTTGTGGCTGCATTGCTCTAATCTCTGCCTCCATCTTCACTTGGCCTTTGTAGCATCTGTGTCTTTTTCTTTTCTGTCTCTTATAAAGACATTTGGTTTTTAATTTAGGGCCCATCCAGATAATCCATGATGTCATCTCAAGATCCTTAACTTAATTACATCTACAAAGACACTTATTGCAAATAAGGTCACATTCACAGTTTCCCTGGGTGAGGATGTGGATTTATCTGATTGGAGGCTACCAGTCAACATACTATAGAAAGTAATAGCGATGTCTTTTTAGGAGCAGCCCCTAAGAGTCTAGTTTCCTGTTGAGTAGGCACATACCTGCTTTGCTGGCCCTCCTGGAATTTCTGTGAGCTACTTAACATCCTTTTAAATATTCATGTTCTCTTAAACTTAGTAGAGTAGTTAGTCTTTAACCAAGAACTCTGACTGATACATCTTGACATTCCAAGTCTCACTCTTCCAGCTAGAAAATGCAAGGATTGAAGTATATTTCTAAGTGGAAGAAGACAACCTGCAAAAGCTACACACTGTTTGATTCCAACTAAGTGGCATTCTGGAAAGGGCAAAATTACAGAGACAGTAAAAAGATCAGTGGGTGCCAGAGGTTGAGGGAAGGGGGAAAGGGATGAATAGGCAGAGCACAGGGGATTTTTCGGGCAGTGAAAATACTCTACGTGATACCATAATGATGTATACATGTATTTATACATTTGTCCAGACTTACAGAATATACAACAGTGGACCCTAATATAATGCACTTTGGGTGATTATGACATGTCAATGTAAGTTTATCAATTGTAATAAATGTAACATTCTGATGAGAAACGTTGATAATGGGGGAAGCATGTTGGGGGGCGGGGCAGGACATGTGGGAAATTTCTGTATTTTTCCCTCAATTTTGCTGTGAACTTTGAATTGCTCTAAAAAAAGTCTTATTTTAAAAAGAACATCTATAAATTATAGGGGGAAAAATGCAAAGATTGGACAAAGTAACCTTCAAGATCCCTTCCTGTTCTGACTCTGTGGTGAACCTAGAATTGTCAGCTGAGCTTGGATCATGTAAATATGTCAGATCAAGACCAGCAAAAGTAGGAACTCAAAAGGAAATCCTTTTAAATATGACCTCTGCTGGCTGGGAGAGCGGCTATCTTGCCTCTCAGAGTGATGTGTCTCAAAAAAGAGGTTGAATGATAGCTACTAGTAAATGATAATAACTTTGGAACACAAACCTTATTCTGTGGAGTCTAATTTTTAATATTCAAGATGTTAAATAATCTTGATAATGATCAACCTAGACCTCAAAAGTGAAATTAAGAATGCTGATCAGGGGAAGCTGGGATGGCTCAGTGGGTTAAGCTCTCACTTTGCAGCCCCGGGGACCGAGGATCAAATCCTCGCCCTGGCCCCTGCAGACCCATATGCTGAACTGAGGAGTGCCCCCAGTTTAGTTTTAACCAGGTGAGACCCCGGCCCAGTTCCTGCCCTGTGCAGCCCCGCGCCCACCTGTGGAATAAAACTATGTGGAAAAACTAATGATGTGCAACTATGGAGACTGTTCTGGGCCCTCCCCCTTCTCGCTGTCTCTGTATCTCTCTCTCTCTCTCTGTCAAAAACAATAAAAATAAATTCTAAAAAAAAGAATGCTGATCAGCAGGGAAGAGCAGCAATGACTAATTGCCCACAGCAGAGCATGCACTTTCAGAGCCAAGGAAATGGGAGGGATTATGGTCACACAAAGCTCCAGGCAGAATGCTGTAGTCCACGGGTGTCCAATCTTTTGGCTTCTCGGGGCCACACTGGAAGAAAAAAAATGGTCTTGGGCCACACATGAAATACACTAACACTAATGATAGCTGATGAGCTAAAAAAAAATCACAAAATAATCTTATGAAGTTTTAATAAAGTTTACAAAATTGGTGTGGGGCCGCATTCAAAGCCATTTTGGACCACATGTGGCCCAGGGGTCATGGGTTGGACAAGCTTGATTTAGAGAGTGCAGTCTAGGAGTTAGTGTCAGGAGTTCTGATCATGGCTCAGGCACCAGCTGATTGTGTGGCTTAAAGCAAGTCATTCCCCATCCCTAGGTCTCAACAGCCACATGAGATAAAGCCTGAGAAAAGCAATATACCGATCCACACATGTTAGTTAGGATCTGTTATATAAAAGAACTCAATAGTAACTCTCAGCTGTAACATTGTACAGGGGAAAGGACTTGGATTTTCTCCCTGGTTTTAATTCCAAGGTCAATACCATCTGAACGAGAACACAGCTCCTCTTGAGTAATACTACATGATGCTCAATCGTGTTGAACTTCAACAAAATCAATCATTCAATAATACCATTTAGGTGACTCCTGGCCAAGCAACTACAGTAAGTTTGGAAACATTGGATTCAGAAATCCAACTACAACTAGTATAACCAAATGGGACTTTCATGGGATTCTGTCCTGGGGATCTTCAAAGGACAAAGCTTGCTTAAAGCATGACCAAAGTGTGTCTTAAGGACAATGTCTCTTTCCAGCGTCTCCTCAGCTGTCCTTCGTGTTGTCTGCATTTTCAGGTGGCCTCCACCTGCTTCAGAGTCTTCAGCTCCTCACGCACTGTGGGAAGTGCACGCCTCCTTTCTGACAGCTTCAGCAAGAGGCCAGTGCTTCATTCTCATGGGCCCAGTGGTGGTCATCGGCCTCATCCAGCATGGGGACAGGCAATGTGGCCAGACCCGGATGATGTGCTCTGTCCTGGAGCCAGACTGAGGTCAGCCCCAGCCACATCACAAGGACTCAGAGTAGGGGCTGGGGGGGGGGTCCCCTACAAGGCACCCACCCCAGAGGCCAAGATGCATTCTGGTACAAGAAGGGACAATGGGTGTATTAGTGCTTCTGTAACACATTTCCACAAAGTTAATGGCTTGTCATCTTACAGCCCTGGAGGTCAAAAGTCCAAAATCAATCTCAGTGAGCTCAAAGCAAGATGTCACCAGGGGGGAAGCCGGGATGGCTCAGTGGGTTAGGCACTCACTTTGCAGCGCTGGGGACTGGGGATCGAGTCCCAGCCCCGACCCTTGCGGACCCATGTGCTGAGCTGGGAGCTCCTCCAGTTCAGTTCTCTCTCTGTCTCTGTCTCTGTATCTCTCTCTCTCTCTCTCTCTCTCTCTCTCTCTGTTAAAAATAAATAAATAAAAAATATATTAAAAAAAAAAAAAAAAAAAGATGTCACCAGGGCTGTGTCACTTCTGGAGGCTGTAGGAAGACTCTGTGTCCTTGCCTTTTCTGGTTCCTGGAGTCCACCTGCATTCCTTAGCCTGTGGTCCCACCCTCCACGTTCAAGTCACAGCACATCTGTCCTCTCCCTGACTCTGACCCTCCTGCCTTCCTCGGGCTATATCAGGTCCATTTAGGTAATCAGAATAATCTCACATCTCAAAACTCTTAGCTGATCTCTAAAGTTCCTTTCGTCGTGTAAGGTAAATACTCATATTTACAGGTTCCATGTATTAGCAAGTGGACATCTTTGCGGGGCCATTATTCAGCCTCCCACGCTGGATGGGAACAGATGAACAGATAGGTGATTGTTGCCACACCTGCACCTCTCCACAGAGTACAAAAGTCAGTAAAGAGCTATTTCCAGCAATGAATGTCAAGTAGTACTGTGTAGTACTTAGTTTACTGAAAATGAAGTCTGAAGGCATACGAGAAAGGACCCCTCCCCCCAAAAAATGGAATTTATTTATAAAAATTTGTGTATTTATCTTTACATGATCAAACTTTAGTCACCTTCAAAGTCCTCTGCATTGGATACAATACACCTATCTAGACACTTTTTCCACGACTCGAAACAGTTTTTGAACTCGTTGATTTTGATGCCTTTTAGTGCTTCTGCCGATTTTTGTTTCACCTCTTCCACATTAGCAAAATGGTTCCCTTTCAGGACTTTTTTTCACCCAGGGAAAAAAACAAGAAAAAGTTGCCCAGGGTGAGAGCAGGTGAATAGGGATGGTAGGGCATGGGGATTATGCTGTTTTTGGTCAAAAACTGCAGATACTCAGCATGGTGTGGGCAGGGACCTTGTCACACTGTGGGTTGTTCATATAAACCACCCATCATAAAATGGGCAAACAAGGGAAGCCGGGATGGCTCAGTGGATTAAGTGCTCACCTTGCAGTCCCAGGGACCGAGGACTGAATCCTGGCCCCGGCCTGTGTGGATCTAACTGGGGTGAGCTTCCCAAGTGGGAGGTCCCTGGTTCGGCCCCTGGCTCAAGGGGGCCGTGCCTCCCATGAAGGAGGCCCCCAGCCCAGTTCCCAGCCTGTGCGGCCCCGCCCACCTGTGTGGAATAAAACCGTGTTGAAAATTGATGAGGTACATCTATGGAGACGGCTCTGGGCCCTCCCCCTTCTCTCTGTCTCTGTCAAAAACAATAAAATAAATCTTTAAAATGTATTTAAAAAATAATAAAATGGGCAAATGCATTGAAAGAGTCTCCAAAAAAAATTCACTGAAGCCGAACGCTGCCTCTCACACCCAATCCTGCTGGTGCCCAGACGCAGGTGGGTTCCGAGAACACTCACCTAGTGGGGGAAGCTTGTACTACAAGGGGCCCGCCCTCCAGAACATAATTCTGTTTTGGGGGGGGGGCCCTCTTTATAAAGTAAAGGTTAAGCTCTGCTATTAACTAGCCCTCTTTTAGTCTCAGTTTCTTTATCTGTACGTGGATTCGCGTATCTCAGTCACTGAGCTGTGGCATAATGCTCATAAACGCACATTTACATTGCAAAGCATCAGACAAATGCAAATGACCGTTCCCGAATGAAGCGGGGAGCTGTTACATTTCTCCCACCTTTGCAGCCATCCATGACAAATGGAGCCAGTCTCACCCCATGGAAGGAAAGGTCCCGTCTGGAGCACAAAGGCCATTCATCAGCTTGGAATCCTGAGTAGCATTGGAAGCCAGCATTTGCCAAGAGAGACAAGAACTTTCTATATTTCCTTAGCTCCCATGACTACATTAACAACACTCAGGCCTGGTTGCCCAGATGCCACTCTAAATAAGATGTCGCCTTCTGTGTCCTTACATGGCAGAAAGCAGACAGAGGGGAATCAAGTTCTCTCCTGTTTCGTCTTCTAATGGCGCTAATCTCTCTACCCTCAGGATCGAATCACCTCCCAAAGACGCGACCTTCAAGTGCCATCACATTGAGGATGAGGGTGTCAACATATGAATTTGGGGAGGACACAATAATTCAATCTATAGCACATGTACTGCACTCCCCAGTAGGTTTAGGCATTTGTAAATTAAGCTTTCCTTTTTTATTCACTATCCGTTATAACACCCCACGACCCTCATAGAAAAATTATTTTTATAGAGATTAATAAAAAAGGCTCACAGTTTTGGCTTGGCCATGCACAGTAAAGTTTGTGTTTGTCCGTATGTATCAAGGTGAGTTAAAAGCAAGTACCTTCAGTGTTAAAAGTTTTGTAAGTAGGAAAAAATTCCCTGAAATTCGGGGCCATTCCATAAATTGGTGCCTGAGAAACATTAGCCTAGCAAACCCCAGAAGTCCCTGCCAGCTCTAACGTGCTGCGATCTTTCCTATGATATTCATGCAAGGCAGGTGTCTGGGTCAGAAAGAGCCTTTCCAATGCTATCATTTCTTAGATTACATGAACCCCTCTTTTAACACTCTCATTTTCACTTTGCTTGTTAGAAAAGGTTTTAACCTCTTTTATAGTTTAGGAAAGAAAATGTGAGGATGAAATGCTGAAGAAAACCCAAAATGTCAAACTCTGAACAAACGAAATGGGTCAACAGAAGACAAAGTGACAGAAAGAAACTTGGCTTTCCTGAAATAATTCACAAAAGGAGACTTTGAAAGAGCCAGTTTGTCCAGTCCATGTATAATGAAATTTGATCGACCAAAAGTCAGTTTTTGTTCAAGAATCTATGGTATTAAGTGAAGCTTCCCGTTAACAGCAAACGCAAGGTCACTACCTCCCTGGAAGAGTGCGTGCTGTGGGTGATGCTCTAGGGAGAGAAGTCACAACCCCACTATGACAGCTTCCAAATTTATCCGCTCTGCCCCCATCCAACCTCCAAGCTTCCAACTCAGATATCCCTTGGACCTTGCTTAACACAGTGTGGCCACACTGGAATGTTCTAATGCTCTTTGAAATCCCCAAGCTCACTCCTGTCTCAGAGCCTTTGGGCTCGCTGCTCCCTTCCCCTGGGATGCCGGCCCCCAGATGCACGCGTGGCCAACCTCTTGTGAGTCCACTGTCGGCTCAGATGTCAGTTCCTGACTGGGCCTTCCGTGACAACCCTTTCTAAAATAGCATCTCCTCACCAGACAGCCTCAGTCACATAACTCCATTTTATTTTCTTCAAAGCACTTGTCGCTGCCTAAAAATATCTTTCACTTCTTGTCTTGTGCCTGCTGACTCAAGAACATAATCTCCATCAGGGCGAGGTTGTCAACTGTCTTGTTCAGGGTTAGTTCTCCACATTGGCACAGGCTGGCTGCTTGATACATGTTTGTTAAATGGCTGAATTTATCAATTCATTTTGTCATCAATACACTTGAAAGTGAATTTATTAATTCGCTCTTCCCCACGCTTCCTACGTGGACAAGCTGCTGTGGTCTGGGGCTGTTGTTTCTTTGCTGTGGAAGAATCCATTTTCCCTGAGGCCTCATCAGGACAGATAGAACAGACTTTGGACTTCAAAGGAAACTGTGCTTGGCTCTGACTTGACTGCCTGAAGCCAGAAACTGGCCCTAAGTGAACAGGTGAAGAGCGAAGAAAGCAGCCAGGTGCTTGTAACGTGTGCTAACCTGCTCTGTGGAAGTTCCTGAACTGTCTCCATGGTGGCAGCAATAGCTCCCGGGCTGTGGGTGGCCTGCCAAGGTCAAGGTCACAATCTCCACCCCAGTTCTGTGACATGCTGGCTGTGTCAGTGTAGCCTTAGGCAAACTCCACCAACACCCCACCCCCAACACAACTCCTGAAGGACGCCCCCCACTCCTTGAAGGGTGTGGGGATGACTATTAAATGAGTTAAAAATATGTAAAGCAATTTTAAGCTGAATATGTACACTACACTTTCAATCAATGTAGCTATTATTATTAGATGTCTGGCACTTCCCATATATTTTCTTGAAGCCTCCCAAGTAACCTTGAAAAGGCAACTGTCATTCTTCCTATTTAACAGATGAGAAAACAGAGGCGTAGAGAAGGCAAGTTCTTGACCAGACCATTTCACTGCACTTTTTTTTTTTTAAGATTAATTTTATTGTTTCATTGTTGTGCATCAACATTTTTGTTGTTGTTGTTTGTTTGTTTGTTTGTTTGTTTTGACATGGTTTTGTTTTACACAGGAGGGCAGGGACCGTATTGGGCTAGAACTGAACTGAGGGCCTCCTGCACGGGAAGTACACCCCAGTTCAGCATATGGGTCTGCATGGGCCGGGGCTGGGATTTGATCCTTGGTCCCTGGGGCTGCAAAGCAAGCGTATAACCCACTGAGCCATCCCAGCTTCTCCTGCAGGACCAGAGAGGGAGGCAAAGGTTGAGTTTTTCCTTTTCTTCGGTAGTGGAAGCAATATTAACAAGGATGAGAAGAGAGCAGATGTCACACTCTACAATAAAGTTATTTACTCAACTCTGGAAGCTTCTGAGGGAACTTTTATACTAGAGTGCTCAATTATTGGTTACTGGGTAATAAACCATCCTCAAATTCAATGGCTATCAAAACAACCATTACACAATCTCTCACAATTCTGTAGCTCAACCAGCTGGATCATTTCCACTCCTCTCACTTGAGTTCTCTCATGGGGCTTCAGGTCTATGGCGGCTGGGACTGGAACAGTCAAAATGGCTTTGCCGCGTGTCTGGCACTACGGCAGGAATAACAGGGAAGCTGGGTCTCTCTCCCCACACGTCCTCTCCACATAGCATAGCTACTGTGGGCTTCTTACACAGCAGCTGGATTTCAAGAATGAGTGTTCCAAACGTCCTTCCTCCTCACTCTAGGTTTTCACACAATTTTTCAATAACCTGGTATGAATTTGTCTAATAAAGTTAAACCTTTTTGTAGCAGCCACTAGAATTGCCATACTTATAAGTTCTTTGCCACACAGTCACGTGATGAGACAGGACCTTGTAAATCCTCAGCCTGTGTAAAGCCCAGGATGAGTGGTTTTCAAGGTAAAAAACAAACAAACAAACCCATCTCTTCTGTCCCTTACCTGACTGGTGCAATGGAACGTCTCAGAAAACTAAGTCCTCATCACTGACTTCCGGTGTCGGGTCCCACCTAGAATCCGCCATCCCTAACATTACCTGCGCTGTCCCTGGGCCTGGACCTAGAACTCTCCTCTTTTGCGCCATACCTCATGTTTGTAACTCATCCCCTGACCCTCAAGAGAGTTTGTAAAACACAAATGGTGACAAAATATAAAGGAGAAGGGCATGATCTATAAAGAAGAAAATTGCACAAATGTAGACACTTCCCAAGGCAATTCTCTTCTAACTTACACCACCTGCTCTGCAGTATTTACAACAGCGAAGAGAGGGGAGGGCAGTTGAGGCACAGTGGGTGAAAACCTGTGTTTTCAGTCTTAAACTTTCCTTCTGATTTATAGTACACCTGGAGAGTTTGGTTGCTCCTGTGAGCCAGTCAACAACAAGGAAGGGTGGTTGGGGGAGGTCATGTGGGAGGGAGAAGCTGGTGCCATCCATCTATTGCCCTCTCCTCTGTGCAGTGCAGAACTCACAGGTTTTCAGCAGTGTTCCCTGTCTTGAGTCACTGGACTCATCTAAGAATGGATCCAGTGGATGAAGGTGGCTCGACTGCATACTGCAGTAGGGGCTGTGATGGTCAAGTGCATGTGTAATCGGTTAAGGTCTAGCCCCCAGTTGTTCAATCAAACACTGAGTGTTGCTGTGCAGTTATTTCATAGCTGCGATGCAAGTCTATCTGTTTACATGAAGGAAGGCACATTTTCCTAGATGACCTGGCTCACCTGCTTCAATCAGTGTAAAGGCTTTCAGAGCAGAATTGAGGCTTTCCCCAGGAAGAAGCAAATCCTGCCTCTGAGCTCATGTCTGCTCCTCCTCGCGATCTGCCCTGCGGATTCCAGACTTGCCTAGGCAGCCCCAATCACTGCTTAAACCGGTTCCTTGCAATAAATCTCTTATATCTGTTATCCATCTGTTTTTCCAGTGGAAGCATGGCTGTACAGGGGCTGAAGGACCTTCAACAACATTGCTTCACCAGTCCTTTACTGCAAATGCTAGCTAGCATAGTGCAGACATAAAAAAAATTAATATAAGCTGGCTTTTTATCATTCACAAATTCTCACAGAATTGGGTTCTATGGAACCCTCTCATATAGAAACTCTGATTTAGTCAATTCTGAATCACTCACCTGGACCTCCTCCTCCACTCAGATCCAATACTCTGTCTGACATTGAACATCTTCTCATTTTTAGTTCTTTACCTGAGGCATGCTCTGCAGGTCGTCTTGCATAAGGAATACCATCTCTCCAGCTCTACTTGATTCATGGGCCCTCCTACCCCCATTGCCCTACTGCCCTGACTCTTGTAAGATAATTCCCAAGAAGTTATCCATGGGCCCAAGTAGAAAATCATGATCTCTTTTCCTCATAGAGAAAATGAAGATAATGATGCTTTTCCTACCCACTTCACAGGACTGTCACAAGAATCAAATGTGATAAAGGATGACTTTGAAAGCTTAAAGTCATAAAGATGAAAGGATCATCATTATCTTTGTAATTATCTTAATTATTATTATCACTCAACTAAACCCATCAATTATTCTCTTCCTGCCCACACCCCATTCTAAGAGATTTTGCCTTCATCCACAAACCAAGGTGGTATTAAAGCTTCTGCCTTTGCACCAGGTGGTGTGGATAAGATAGACAACTGAAAAATTTCAAATCCTTGGCTAGAGTTAGAGTTCTTTACTTTGCATCCTTGAAGAAGTCACTTTATATCTGTTAGGGTTCTTGGATTATAAATTTCAGGAAACCCAAGCATATTGACTTATGAAAAATAATTTACCAACCCATTAGCTCAAGAGTTCACAATCGCTTACTACCACTAATGATTACGGTGTGCTACAAGTCATCACCGATGTCATAAAGCAAGAAGGGAACAGTGTAAAATTGGAAGGCAAAAGATAAAACTCTCATCATTTACCTAGAAAAACCAACAGGATCAACAAACAAATTATTAGGATTTATCAGCAGTGTTGCCAGAAAAGAGATTAGCCCATAAAAATCAATAGCATTGCTCTATGCCAGCAATAAATCAATAGAAAAAATAACCTTCAGACACATATTTTTTTTCACATTTTAATGTCTCTGAAATTGGAATGTACCTTACATTGATGGCATCTTAGCTTTAAATAGAGAATCAAAAACAAGACACCATTCACAACAATCGCAGATATTTTCAGTGTCTTGGAAATAACAAAGAATACACAAAGCCTTTATAGAGAAAACTTTAAAAATCTAATAAAACATACAGAAGATGATCCGATGAAGTGAGGTGGCTTTCTATATTCTTGATGGGATGATTTAATGTTATCAAGTTGTCAGTTCTCCCCAAATTAACCTATAAATTCAACATAATTTTATTAAAAGTTTCATTTTTTAGAGAAACTCAATAAAATTCTACATAGACTAAAGACCTCAATATGAAAGATAAAGCTATGATTAAAAAAAATAGAGAATATCATTGTGACATGAGCCAGTTTTTCTCAACGCTTTTCTATGATCACTTCCTAAGGAGCTTTTTTAGACATTTTTTCCTAATTGTAACCCCCTTCCCCCTTGCTCACCCCAGGAAAATTTAATTCCATAGCTCTACTGATTTTATATATTGTATATATATTTGCACTTTATATGTAAAAAGTGTAACTTTTCCACCCCCCAAAAAACCAATTTTCACTTTCTTTGAGGCAATTATCCTCCACCTTCTTCCCACCCACTGAGAATGCTATATTCATAGAATGAGGAGAAACTTAAAAACAAATTTTTCAAAAGTTCAAACCATAAGCAAAAGATTGATAGCTGTGATTATTGTATTAGTTTCCAATTGTTCTCATAACAAACGAGCACACATTTGCCAATTCCGACCAACACTCATGTATTATCTCACAGTTGTCCAGTGAGCGCAGTGGGGTTCCCACCAGGCTGCTCTGGACGCTTCTCTGGAGCTTGTGGGGGAGACTCCACTTCCAGACTCATTCCAGTTGGTGACAGTTCAGTTCCATGCAGTCGTGGAACCTGCATGGCAAAAATGTCTTCTGCTTAACTGAATATTCTTCGTTCTTAAGCCATGCCCAGACTTTGGTTGAAAATATGAATTTACTAGGGGCCTCTCCTGCCTTAGCAATGTTAGCCATGAACCCATCAGAACGGAGTTCTCTAAGGTCTCTAACACGCCGTGTGAGCAGCTGTGGTCCCTGTTCTCGAGACCCACAGTGTATGTGCTAATCAGCAGATTAAAACAACATCAGTACCTGGTTATGATCACCTTTGGACATGGTTGTGTTTTGACGAAGTACTTGAGATACGCGTGTTTATTTTTCTGACAAGTAGAGAGAAAGAAAAGGACACAAGTTCGTTACAGAAGGACTCTGGCTTAGCTAGAATGAAAGCTTTAATTAAGGCTTTGCTCCACTGGGGTGCTTTAATGAGTGGTGCTATCCTGGGGATCTCTTCTCAGCTTGCTCCAAGTCTCCATGGAATGAGCTCTGTTGGCGTCACAGTCCCGCCCAACCTTCCCCACCCCCACCCCCAGGCCCCCCGAGGGACTTGGGAGAGGACCAGGGCATTTCTGGGCCTGGCCCTCCCTTCCTCTTGCAGGCTGTAGTCATCATGGTCCTTGATGACTTAGTTTCCCAGGCTTGCTGTAACCAATGACCATAAACTGGGAGGCTAAATACAAGAGCACTTCATCCTCTCACGGTTCAGGGGGCTAGAGGTCTGAAATGCAGGCGTCTGCAGGGTTGCTTCCTTCTGGAGGCTGAGGGAGAGCCTGTTCCATGCCTCTCTCAGCTTGGGGTGGTTGCTGGCAATCCTTGGAGCTACTTGGCTGGCAAGCACAACCCTGCAATCTCTGTCTTCTCTGGGCCTTCTTCTGTGTTTGTCTCTCTGTGTCCTGCCCTCTCTTCCTAGAAAGACACCAGTCATAGGCTCTGGGGCCACCCTAACCCAGTCAGACTTCATCTTAAGCCTCTTTCTGAATAACGTCGTATTCTGAAGTCCCAGCTGGATGTGAATTTGGAGGGGGACACTATTCAACCCACTATAGTGGTCTAGCCCTGCATTCACCCACTTCCTTCACTCTTCTCCTTGTGAAGAGTGAGGGAGGGCAATATGGATTCGTCAGCCATTTGGCTGGAGTTACGCCATGCATTCAATGCCATCTCATCAATAATAAACGTCAGAAGGCAGTTCTGACACAGCGCTGCCTTCTGCAGGCAACAAACACCTCATGCTTCGGTGGAAAGAAATGGCCAGGAGCAGCAGTCTGCTTTGAGGCCCCTTTAAGACCCCAAGGTCCTCCGGGCTCCTCCCAGCCATCGTGGGAGAGCAATCATCTTTCTCCACCTTTCTTGGGTGGCTCTTTTCCATTTAATTATGCAGCTACACAGCCCGGCATGTGAGCAGAATTCCTAACCGAAATCCGTACCCTGCAATCGAGAGGCGTATCCAAGGAGACTGACAGGTAAACGGGAAGGTGATGAATCCAGATCTCGGGACTGCATTCCTAATGCCTTTCTCTGACGGGGCCTCTGCTCTCCCCTCAGCCCCCGTGCTAGGGAGTAACTGAAGCTTGGGTTGCACCTGAATGAGACTGTCACCCTGTGTGATCCCAGAACTAGGGGGGACATTAGCCTCGTACCCTGGAAACCCAATTCCAACTCCCCACTCGGGACATAGCCTGGGGGTGGGGGCTGGGAGGGGCGTCATCGATACTGTAACAGAGTGATCTCTGGAATCTTCCTCTCCAAGTAGCTTCCTCTCACAGAGGCTGGGTCAATACCTCAGGCCAGTTGAGCTATTCCAAATGAAGTGGCCATTCTTGAACGTTTTACTTTTCAGTTGGTTGTTAGAAGGGACACATGTAGCTGGGGCACTAGTCATGTGTAAAGATACCATCCCCCCACGGCCTTTGTGAAGAAGCTTCGTAAAGGACCTAAGGGGTGAGGGGTGCAAGGACCCCGTAACCAGTAAACTGCTTCCTCTCTTTAAAACCAGATGGGGTATCTACTTAGTCATTCCCTGAATAATTTTTGAGCCCTGTTTTGTGATCTGTTGCCACATAACCAATCACCCCAAACTTAGTGGCTTAAACAACCAATCTGCATTGTGAGCAGGACCCCCTGGGCAGCTTGTCCCTGCTCTGGTCCTGATGCGCTGGGACAGCTCAGCTGGGCAGGAGGACCCCCTTCCAAGATGGCTCACGGCCCTGGCTACGTGGTTGGTGCTGGCTGATGGTTCCTCTCCATGCAGGCCTCTCCTCGGGGCAGCCTGGGCCTCCTCACAGCGTGGTGTCTCAGCTCTGAGAGCCAGTGTCTCAAGGGATAGGAAGCAGAGCTGCCAGGTTCCTGGTACAGCTTCACTTCCACCCTATTCTAGTGGTTGAACAATCTCATAGCCCAGGTTCAAGACACCTAGCTTCCACTTCTCGATAGGAGGAGGAGCTGTTCCAATTACAGACTAAGGGGCAGGCATTGCAGAAACAGAAATACTAGCCCACATTTATGGAGCACTTGCTATGTACCAGCATATAGTACTATCTCAATGAAACCTAAGAAAAAGCTGATGATGTGGTGTGGAGTAATGGACTCCCAAAGAGGCCCATATCCAAAGCCCCAGAGCCTGTAAATGTGACATTACCTGTGACCATGTGCTGTTACGTGGCAAGGGGAATGGATGTTGCCGAGGGAACCAGGGTTGTTAATTGGCTGACCTTGAGATAGGGAGGTTATCCAGGCGGACCCAGTGTACATGGGACAGAGGGAGGCAGAGGAGTCAGAGTCAGAGAAGGAGCTGTGACAACGGAAGCCAGGTCGGAGCGACGCCGCGTGAAGACTTGCCCTGATGTTGCTGGCTTTGAAGGTGCAAAAAGTGAGCCACAAGCCAGGGATGCGGGCTGCCTCTAGGAGCTGGGAAAGTCCAGGGAACTGATTGTTCCTTAGAGCAGCCGTCCCCAACCTGTTTGGCACCAGGGACCAGTTTTGTGAAAGACATTTTTTCCCTGGGATGTGGGGTGCGGGGGGAGAGATGTACAAGGCAGTGCACAATAGCGTTCAAGCTCCTATGAGAATCTAATCGGAGGCGGAGCTCAGGCGGTAGTGTGAGTGATGGGGAGTGGCTGTCAGTACCCTGAGGCCCAGTTCCCAGCAAGTCCATGGCCTGGGGGTTGGAGACCCTGCCTTAGAGCTTCCATCAGGAACACAGCCCTGCCTGCCTCTTGATTCTTCTCAGTGAGACCCACCCATGTCATACTGTAAGGTTAAAAAAAAAAAAGGTATTGTTTTAAGCCAGTACATTTGTGGTAACTTGTTACAGCAGCCATGGGAAACAAATACACACAGTGCTACAGATGAGCAAGCCAAGGCTTGCAGAGGTTAAACACCTTGATCATAGTAGCTCTTAGCTACTACAGTCCCTGCCACAAGAAGCTTTGCATCTAAGGGGAGAGACAGGTGTATACATACAGGAAAAAACAAACAAATAACCAAAACAAACAAACAAAAAATCAATGCAAGGAAGTGAGAGGGTGCAATGACAGCCCACCCGGGGTCAACAGGGGCAAAAATGAAAGAGCAATTGTCAGGAGGTCATGAAAGTTTTACATAGAAGGTAACTTAGGGTTCTTTCTGTGGCAACAGATAAAACCCTCACAGACTAGTAGAAGCCAAAGAACTCTAATGGTTCATGTGTGGGAAGTCTAGATGAGCCACCATGGCAACCAGGCATTCAAACAATGTTGGCAGCAACCTGTCTTTCTTCATTTCTTGACCTGCTTTCCTCTCAGGGAGGCAAACCCTCCCATCACGACGGCCAGGTCTCACATCCTGCCAGTAAAATCCCCCAAGATTGTAGCTCATTGAACCAGACAGGGTCATGGGCCCATCCCTGAAACCCTCACTGTGGACAGGAGTCAGAAGGAGCTGATCAGCCAGGATCACCTGAACCCTGGGAGTCTCGATCGACTGCATGTATTCCAGAAACGGGAAAGGCTAGTCTTCAAAGAAAAACCAAGGTTCAGTTGTCAGAAGAAAGAGGGATGAGTATCAGGCAGGCAGAATCAGGTTCCACTACTCTACTTTACCTCGACACATCAAAATTGGCATATGAGGATCATACCTGTGACATTTATTCATTATGTATGACAGATACTGCCCCTCCCCTCCAGACTCCCATTTCTTGCTAACTGAACCCTGAACTTGAATTTTGCTCTGGTAGAAGGTGCAGAGCCCTTGAGTTTAGAGACTGAGGACTCCTCCCCAAGCTCCAGGGGATAAATTATGATTGGTTTAAACCAACCTGGTGATCCCACTGCACTTTGTCAGATACTGTCTTTCCCATCATCCCTCCCTGCGAGAGGTAGCTATGTGCCCAAGTTCTGGCCAATGAAATACAGGAAGTCTGTTTAGGGACTTCTGGAAAATGTTTTACTTCCTGATAAAGAGTCAGGAAGGAGAGCTTCCTACTGCTATCCCCTCTTGCCTTCAACATGGTTATGTAAGGAGAAGATGACTGGAGCTGCAGCAGCCATCTTGCAACCACGAAGCAACAAGCCCAAGACCAGCATGCTGAGGACGACAGAGGGGAGGAATAGGGAGTTATCCATGTGCTATTCCTCCAGCCTGGAACCGCCTACCAATGGACATCTTGTTATGAGAGATAATTAAATGTGTTTATTGCCCCAGGCATTGTCAGGTATTCTTTACCATAAAGCCAGATATATCTTGGCATTTTACTATAGAAATGAAAGATTAGGACACCCCCTAGCCTGTTTTCCTTTAAGAATAACAAGAGACTTTTTAGAAGCTCTTACCAAAACCATTAACTTAGATGCTCCCTCTGCCAAAATTTCAGCAGCTGGCCATTAATATAACTTCCAGAGGCAGGCAGGGCATCCGCAGGTAGTGTTGCTAATCGATAAAGCTGTTTTGACAGCATGGGGTACTATATTATTAGCTGCATAAAGCAGGAAAGTTCATTTCCGTTCCCTCTGAAATACACAAAGGAACAGGGTATAATTCAGCTCTTTCTGAGTATTAAAGAGAAAACCACAAGGGACATTTTTCAAGCTTTCAACAGAGTTTTTTTTTTTTTGAATCATGAAAAGCAACGAGTTTTTTTTAGATGACAAAGTCATGAAAATCCTACAATATACTAGGATACTCTTGAAGCAATTGTAGAAATATCTTTTGCTAAATAGAAATGAATAAAATCCTATTAAAAAAAAAACCTCATACACAGCAAACTGACTATACATGACCCAGATATCTGGCAATTTGTGGAAATCCATAAACTTAATAGGAAATTGAGGGGGGCGTATTTTGTTTGTTTCTTCATTTGGGGCTTAATTCATTAAATAATAATCAGGTGTTAGCAAATTATAACAATTGCAACATTACTTACTGAGTAAATACTCTACTATATATTACAGGCATGCTAGCTAGCGATTTCAATGCATCAACTTATTTAATATTCACACCCACCCTAGGAAGTAGGTACTGTTATTATCTTCATTTGGCAGATGAGGAAACAAAACCAAAGATATTAAATAAATTGACAAAGGTCACACAGCTCCACTGGGTGCTGATTGTTAAATATTCAAGAATTTTGTAAGCCAGTTGTTAAACACTGGTGGCTTGAAATCAGTATGATGGGAATATTTCCACCATAGAAACTGGCAAATGCTACACAGAACAGGGCTCCTCTGCCTGTTTGCCAGCACACTACTGCATAGCTAATAACTGATGTAATTAAAGTGGTAACATTTAACCAAAACATATGCATGATTTCACTGATGAGAACTGGTAATCCAGGTATGTTGTTGATGGATAGGAAAATGGGTGGGATTAGTGAATATTCTGGAAATAATAGGCCCCCAGAGAGATCCAGGCAATGCAGTGTATGAATGTAACAAGAGGATTTAAGGGTACAATGAGAATCATCTCTGTGCTTCAGTAAGTCTCCAAATAGAAAAGTGTAAATTCCTCAAAGCTTAATCAGTGTCATGCGTCCCAGCTCAGACATCTTAGTTATGTAAATATCACAGACTCGAGGGCTGGGTAATGGAAAATACATTGGCAAGAATATAACTATTTTAAAGATATTTGCAGAAGCCTTTACTGTTGGGTGACTGAAAAGATTCTACCTAACTGAGAACAAGAACTGAATCCACTTATGAGCCCAGAAAACAGAAACGACGGCAATATTTTTACAGTGCTTAAAATTAGAAAACTGAAGTTGAGTGTGTCTGTAATGCAGACAAAATTCACATTTGAGCTAACATGAAAAGAAGAAACAAATATCCTTGGCCCTCAGCTCATATTGTAGGTCTTGAATCATTTTCTGATATTTTCTGTAGCACACTCCATGCTCCAGTCGCTAGTTACCTGGCCTTTGCATATGCCCTTCCCTCTGCCTTTCTTTTGGTTTAGAAGACTCCTCTGCAGTCTTCCCTGACTCCACCAGGCAAGATCAGCCACTCTGTTCTTTGAAGTCTCACAGCTCCCTGGTAGTTCTCTCTCTGTTGCCGTGATTCTCAGTCACACAGTGATTTTCTCCCACCCGATGGCGAGCCGCGAGGAAACTTGTGTCTAATTCATTTCTATGATATAGTCCCAGCACAACCCTTGCTTTTTCTCCAACCACTCTGCCTCTATACCCACCCCAATCACACTGCCTTCTCTCTATTTCTTCAGTTTGGCCAGGCCTCTCCCCACCCTAAAGCTGTTTCATCACACACACACACACACACACACACACACACACTTTGGCCAGGCCTCTCCCCACCCTAAAGCTGTTTCATCACACACACACACACACACACACACACACACACACACACACACACACTTCCTCTGCAAAGGACAATACTAATAATTTAATCTTTAGACCCCAGGTTAAATGTCACCTTTTCAGGGACGTCTCCCCTTATCTCCCAGGCTAGGGTAAATGCCACCCTCTGCTCACTTTATATTCTCACATTATCCTCTGTTTTCCTCCTTAACATTTATTACACTTAGAATGACATATTAATTTGTGCAATTATGTGTTTGGTGTCTGTCTGTCCCACCAGTCTAAGGTCTCTGAGACCTGAATTCTGTTCCTTACTATGCTCCAACACCCAGCACAGTGACTGGCGCATGGCAGGTGGTCAAGTTCATGTGTTGAATGAATGAGTGGGTAGATGGGTAGACAGATGAACAGTTGGTCTTCAGTTTATGTTTTTGAATGAAGTGTATATTGCAGTGATGGGAACTGGGTTCCTGCTCATCTCTCTCCTCTTCCCCCCTCCTATCATTTAATGGAGGTATCGACTTATTATTAAAATACGATTTTCTTTCATCCCAGTCTTACGATGGCGATTTGAGTTTACATAAAGGAATTACTGGTAAAAAGAAAGGATTAGTTTGGACTATGATCCCGATAAGACCCTGTATTTTTTCCAAGTTAGAGACTCAAAGAGATTCTTCATGGTCCCTGATGAAGCACAGGGCAGTAAGGAGAGCAGACAGGAGCTCTCCTCACTCAGTGCTCCCTGCTCTCCCTCCTAGGATTCATTTCTCTCTGGAGGAGCGTGCAGGGGAGCCCTCCTGGCTGTTTATTAAGGCTGGAATCCTCCCAACAAAGCAAGGATCATCCACATTACCTGGGGAGGGAAGCAGCCAAGTCAAACAGGCCCTCTCTCACACCCTTCCATAATTAGGTGAATTATCTGAACCTCAGTGAGGAAACTAACCTGATAAAGCTCCACCCACCTTGCTCTGAGGCCTTGACAATGGGTCTTCCTCCTCCTGTCCCCTAAGCCTGCCTTTTGTAAAGTACTAGTGGTGGTGTAGATGATTTTGGATCAACAATTTAACTGTCCTGGTTGCACACCAACCTAAGCCAAGATGGGCACGCACAATCTCTTGGGCTCTTTTTGATAGATGTAAGAATTTTCCAGAACGTTTTAGGAGGACAAGGGTTAGCTACTTCTAGTCAACCTCACCCTAGACCAAATTCACCCCACCACACCTATTTTGATGTATTAATAAGCACGCAGTTAACAAACAGTTTATACCACATAATTATAAACTTGGTAAAGTTGCTGCTCTCCAACTTTTTAGCTGATCTGCTCACATGTCATAGGTTATATTTTCTTGGGAATTAGACAATCAAATTTCAGAGGTCTGCATCTGCAATTAGGCAAGCAGCTAGCCTGCATCCCCATGGCTACACACAGCACCATCCCACAGGGGACCCGACGAATCCTGTTGGGTTTTCAGGTCCCATTCACCCAAGGGAGGGGGTCTAGAAGCATCTGAACTGCTAATCCTGAATACCACTCATTTTACAGCAACGGCCCATTTCTGATATGCATTAGGTTGTTAGCCGCAAATTTCACCAATAAAAACCCACAGTTGCTATACTCTTTGCTAAGTAGTAAGACACCCGGTGTTGACTAGAGATAAGGAAAACAGAGACCTTGAGGTGAGACCTTCTAACCTATCTTTATTTTATCACCCCCAGGCCTAACTGCCTTAGAGGGTCACTAACACAAACATGTATATTATACCACCTAGAACTAAGTATCTTAAAGTTATAACAGACATCATAACATGAAGGGGTGTTTTTGGATTTCGTTTTTTTTTTACCTGAGATCCACAGACCACCCACCCAGAAAATTAGGGGTGGGGGTGGGGCAAGATTTGGGATGAGATGAAATTACATCTTTATTTTCATTGACCTCGGTATTTGCAAACCCTGTAACTCTGTCATCCACAAAAGTTAGGTACATTCCAATCAGGTTATAGCTGCTAAATACATCTTGAAATATCATGAATGCTCAATGCTCCATCTAGAGTATTAGACGCCCCTTGATTTTTTATTAACTATATTACAGTCTCACAAGAATTTCTATATTGCTATTTTATATATTAATGTCATAAGTATAGTTTTGTAATAGTTTGATAGCTACGTTCTAATAATATAGGTTTCCTTCATAATCCTACGTATTCTATGCATTTGTAAACATTAATCTAAGAAGGAAGGAGTCCATAGCACAAAAAAGAATTTCTGACATGCCTGAGAAGACTTTCAACCCACAGGCCAGGCCTTCAGAACACTGTTTCCCTTCTCAGCTTCTGGACTAAAAATTTGCAGTATGGTGTCTAAGATTCTGGCCAACAAGCAACACCTTTTATTCTAGTGGCTTAAAATCATTCTGCCAAGATGGCACCATCTGTTGCAGGTTGAGTTCCCCGGGAAGCAGCCTCAGATGAAGATCAGCATGCAGGACGTTTACTGGGGAGCGCACTTGGCAACACAGTGTGTCTTGTAGGAGGAGTGACGGCAGCAGGACTGGACAGAGGGACCGGGCACCACAGAGGCCTTCGCCCACCCCACGGGGAGCTCTGCAGAGACTTGTCCTGGCTGGGTGGGGGTGCTGAGCCTGTGTACCCACACATCTCAGCAGTTAGCCATCAGCTCCCAACGTGCCCAACGGGTTGGGGAATAAATGCTTCAGTCTTGGCGGGGTTGCAGCCAGCAGCACACACCACAGCGACACTGCACTACCTCTACAGTCGCTCACCGACGTGTGCTAGCTCACACCTGCATGGCAGTTCTGCAAGGGGTGCTCACTACCCCACTCTTAATCTGAGAAAGGTGGTGACACATCCCCTGCTACTGTCATCAGTGTCGCAGGCTAACCTGTCCCTTAAGCGTGAGACTTCAGGTGCTAGAACTCTATTGGTTCTCCAACTAGCACCAGCAAGCCAAGGAAGTCCTCTATTCTCCCTCAGATTCCCGGGCAGAACCTGTCCCTCCCGTTAGCCTCTCCATGTGTGATCAGAGCCCCGCCCTCATTGGGAGCTCATGCCTCTCCCTTCCCCTCTGCTTCCCATCCTCCTCCTCTCAGCGCTCACCTGTCCTCATGCCAACCTACTCCTCGCTCCCACCACCACATTCACTTTCTCCCCAGTTGCCTCAAGAGCAGCTACTGGGGCTGCTACTGGTGCCCCATTCCCAACCCTCCTTCTTCCTCTCCCTTCCCCCACCAGCCAGATGGACACTCCTCAAGCTGAGCTGTGATTACACCGCATCACCCACCAAATGAAGTACCTCCTAGGAACCCCCTACACGATGGTTCCAACCTTCCTTACCAACCATGGTCTCCGATGCATACTCTATTCAGTTTCCAGCTAAACTGGGTGACTCATTTCACTCCCCACATTTGCTCGCGATCTTCCCTTTGCCAGAAATATTTTTCCTGCTACCGTCTCATTCCATCTCCCATCCGTGCATTCAGTTCATTAATTCAGAGAACATTTGCTAAGCACCTGTCATGTGTCCGAGACCGCGGAGGAGAGAGCCACGAGCAAGATGAACTGGGCCTGCCTTTCGGGGCTTACCTCCTCCTGGAAATGGCCAAGAGAGAGCAAACCAATCAACACGGTAACTGCAGATGCTGGTGAAACGGGTTAATGCAATTCGGCTGTGCCTCCTGGTCACGTGTGCAGAGTAGATTACGGATGTGTGGGAGGTGCAGCCCCTCAAGGTTTTGTTCATCTGTTGACCCTACAATGCCTTCTGCCTCTGCTATGGCGCGAAGAAAGCTAGAAAGTGATGAGTGCTTGGAAAGTGAGACAGGTGGGGATGCCGAGGGCCAGTCCGAGGTGTGGAGGTCTGAGCAGAGACGGGGAGAAGCCCTACGTGTGGGAAAGCTGGAAAAAGCCATCCAGGCCGGGGGCCAGAGCATGGACAGCCCTGGGAATTCATTACAAACGCAAAATCGTGCCCCCATCCCAGCTCTCCCGAACCAGAACTTGCATTTCAATAGGATTCCCAGGCAGTTCATGTGTACATTAAAGCTGTGGTTCTGGACCACATCACACAGGCCCCCTTAGACCCTGAAAAGGAACTTGAAATCCTTTTTCCATCTCTTTCCTGGTCAATGTCAAGTGCTTATTCTTCTGGGAAGTTTGTCCTGATCCCTGTGAGCTGATGGGAATCCCCAAAGGATGCTGGAATTTACACCCTTGAGATGACTAACATATACTTGACCCAATAATTGGATCACAATCTCCTTGAGATCAGGGGGTGGGTGTCTCAGTCATCTTTGTCATCTCCAAATCCTCTTGCAACATCTTGCCCACGGTGGGTAGATTGTCAGAAAAACGGAAACAAAACCAAGAAACAGGACAGTCATATACTGGTGCACGTCAGGTGAAGCGAGACCACCATATCAGACAGAACTCTGAACTCTTTGAGGGGACGGTAACAAAATCTTACTCTACTGACTTAAAAAAGGGATGGGTTTATTATCTTCCACAGATGAAAAGCACAGCCGCGTAGCTTCAAGCACGGCTGGATCCAGGCAGTCAAACAATGTGATCAGAAGGTTGTTCCTTTCCGTTTCTCTACTTTGCTTTCCTTTACACTGGCTTCAAGTGCAGGATCACGTCTAAATATTGATAAAAATGGCCTCCAGCAATCAGACCTAAGAGTGTCTAGCACTAGCAACCTAGAGAAAGGGGGGAATTCTCTTTCTTGATACGTACAGCTTTGGGTCAAGAGAGGTAAGATTTAGTACCACCTGAACCACATAGACTGGGAGTGGGGGGCAGGGGAGGGGTCCCTAAAAGAAAGTCAAGGTGCTATTATCAGAAAAAAGAAAAAAGAAAAAAAAAAGGAGAGAGGATGTTGAGCAGGAGGAGAACACATTTACTACAGCCATCAGGAGACAGAACTTCTGTGCCATCATTAAAAATCAGGATGTACCAGAATATTTATTAACCTAGGGAAAAATGCAGTCTCACTAAAAATGAAAAGAGTGGGCTGGAAAACATTACTGTTCAATGATGCCATTTGGGGGGATGAAACTATACTTTTGATAGTGTCCAGATGCCTAGAATTAAGGTAGTAATTAATATCCATCCCAACAGGCCCTGGTAGGGTTTTTACATTTTTGCAATTTTCAAATTTCTATATTAACTATGTACTGCATTTGCTAGCATTAAGAAAGGTATTTTAAAACAAGTGTATGAGTGATGGTTAATATAATGTGTCAGCATGGCTGGGCCACAGTGCCCAGATACTCGGTCAAACATTCTTCTGGAAGTTTCCGTGAAAGTGTTTTTGGGATGAGGTTAACATTTAAACTGGTGGACTTTGAGTAAAGCAGATTACTCTTCCTAATGAAGGTGGGCCTCATTCAATCAGTTGAAGGCTCTACTAGAACCCAGACTGACCTGCCCCATGCAAGAGGAAATTCTGCTAGCACACTGCCTTTGGACTCAAGCTGCAACGCTTCCATGAGTCTGCAGCCTGCTCGTCTACCTGCAGATTTGGGACTTGCCAAACCTCCACCCTCATGTGACCCAATTCCTTAGAATAAAATCTCTAGATGTATATGTATACACATCCTGTTGGTTCTGTTTCTCTGGAGAACCCTGACTTCTACAGTATGGCTCCTGCCTTCTATTAACTCCTGGTCAAAGATAACAGCAATCTTGGGGTCAGAAAGCCTGTGTCTGAGTCCCTGGCTGCCTCTGACCACAAGTCTGGTCTCAGGCACATCCATCCACCTCCTTGCGCCGGGTGTTCCCATCCTAACATGGAGGTGACCATTCCAGCATCAGTCACAGAGGGCAGAGGACAGAGCCCATGACACCACTGTGGTGACAGTCCTCAGCATCATTTTGTCACCACTCAGCTGCAGTTCCCTGTGTCTAAAGATTAGATCCTGCTATGGATTTCTTTACCTTAGAAGTCAATGCAAAAACTTTAAGACAACAACAACAAAATTTCTCCAGTGGGGAGATTGGTCAAGTCACTAATGAAAAGAAAACATCTTATCTTTTATCTTCACACTTAAAACACCTGCCATGTCAATATATTTGCCGATCGCATTCCGAGCGTAGAGCAGACTGATTGATCTGTGATTAAACCCAGCAAGACTCTTCCCACAAGGAAGGGGTCCTCACTTCTCCTCTCACCTCTCGGACTTTGTACTTCTTTGTTCACTGAGCATCAAATATGGCATGAAATGAGAAAGTCACTCCAACCCCCCACTTTCTGAATCGCTGAACAGGTCCTAAGAGCACTGGGGATGAAAAAGCCTTCTCTCCTGATTCTGGCTTGGGCTCACTGGAGGTACCCAGAAAGGAAAGCCTGTTTGTTTCCCAGACACATGTCTCATTGAAGACACCAGTGGAATTTCCCAAGGTCCCCAGAGCTGTCTTCAGCCTGCCCAAGAGGTTGCAGCTTCAGAATGCCAAGGTGACCCCAGGCCTGTGAAGAGTGGAAAGTAACGGAGAATCATTCTGTCTAAGCCAGTCCTTCTTGCCCCTGCCCGACCCAGCAACCCCTCGGTAGAACAAAAGGTGTTAACGCTCCCTTCACTGTTGTGGATAGACCACTCTGCCCACTGTATGAAGAAGGAATGAAAGAAAAGGAATCTAGAATAAAAATCAAAGTCACTTAGGATAAAATAACATCCATGTTTTCAATCATTCAACAAATGCTTATGCACTCCTCTTCCCAGGCGATTCTATAGGTGCTGAGAAGTGGACAGAAGTGGCGAGAAGAGGAATAAGAAATGTTGCGGGTGGAGGTTCGTGGCTCAGGCAAGACCTCGCTGCAAGTCCTCATGACCTAATCAGATGCTTGCAGCTTCTTGTATTAATTAATTCACTGTTTACTGAATATTGACAATGAGGCAGGCACTGTTCTGGGAGATGGGCAATCAGCTGTGAACAAATGCTGGTCCTGTGGAGCACCATTCCAGGCATAAGGCTGAATGTCAGAGGGACCGGAGGGCAGGAGCCAACCCAGCTGAGTAAATGGAAGGAGCTGGTGGTACGGAGGACCCAAGAGCAAAAGCTAGGCTCACACTTCCCGCAGAAAGCGTCTGGGCTTGGCCGGGAGGCAGAGAGAGCCACGGGTCATTTTCTAGCTCAGCCCTTGCCTACATTTAGGACGAGAATCTGGGTTCCAGAAGCCAGCCCCAGCTTCCGAGCTCTCTGGACCCCCGGAGACAGACTAAGCACAACCCCCAGCCATCCACCCCCTCCCACCTCATCGACTCCATGCTTGGTTTTCCCTCTCCCTAGGAGGTTCTTTCCCCAGGCATCCTCATGGACTTGCTTCTTCCTTCATGAACTGTCCCCTGCCCCCCAAGCGCTCCACCCACACCATACTCAACCCTCCCTTTTACACAGCTTTTTCACTCAACACTCCTGGAAGTTTTATGTTTACTAGTCTGCTTGTTTGCTTTTTGTCTGTCTCTCCGACTTAATCTGCGCTCCGGCTGCCAGCTCACACCAGCTCGCAAAAGGCCCACCTCGCGTCCTGAATCCGTATTCCGTGATGCCTTGTCAGCCTCTGCCACCATGGGAGTGTTCACACCATAGACACTGGCCACGCTACGGAAATTGCTCTGTAGCAGCACTTGCGCGGCCTGGGAAGTGGGCTGTTAAACAGGGACCAGTGCTTCACTAAACATAAATGAACACGTGCTATTGGAATATGTCTCCTTTGTTAGTGGTTCCCGTCCATATAATTTCAAGGAATCCAGGAACAAACTGTTTCAACTCCAAGCTGTTTTTCTGTCACAGACCTAAGAGCTGGGTGGTTTGATGTGAATCCCCAATACCTTATATTATTCCCTACACACCACATTACTGATATTAACATGCAAATGCATTCTTAATGATACTAGTGCCATCTCATCTAAGGGTAAGATTTTCTTTTTGCCTTAGTAATTAAAAAATGGCAATTGCTAGTCATCAAAATAGGAAAGTAGATAAATAGTTGTGATAATTACGGCATTCTTGTCTTCAGAGAAAACAGCAATACTGTATGTAGTCATTTTCGATAAATATAGAAAATAAGTAATTATTGCCGGAGCTATTCATTATGAATCTCTCTTCCCAGTCTCACTTCTGTAAACACCATTCATTGTTTCAAATAATCATTTTGGAAGGGCAAGCCAAACTCCTCATTACCCGCTGACGGGCACCCCTCGGATGGAGAGGCGGCAAGAACATGGGTCAGCCTGGGGAGTTCGTTGCTTGTCTCTGTGCTGACTGTGAAAAACAAGCTTGAAAAGATGATCTTTTCCAACATGGAAAAAGCCAAAAAAGAGCAAGAAAAAGCTAGCGTGTGTCTGTGTAGCAGACGGGAGCGCTGCAGGTCCGAAGACCTAATTAAGAAATGTGCAGTGGGTGAGCGTGTCGTGGGGTTGACTTTGGGCCCACCCAGCCCACAAGTGCTTCTTTCATGTCTAACCTTGACTGAACCACGTTTCTCAGAAAGCCCGGCCCTGATGGAAAATACATTCCGCCGGATTCAAATGGAACCATTAATGTCTCCTTTCTCAGACCCTGAAACGTTTATTTGCTTTAACACACACACACTCATCTCAGCGTTAGTAGGAGACCGAGCCAGCTTCTACCTCAGAAGGAGATTTACCTCAGCCATGCTGTCCCCGTTTCTGCACACTGCTCTCCTCTGAGCTGCTGGGAGAGGGGAGAAGGGACAGGGGACAGGCTGTGGGGGGGTCAAGCCCATGGGAGAGGCTTTGACAACACCTTGGGCCTGCTAACTCATGTCCAACCCCAAATCCCTGTTCCTTTCCAGAGTTCTGTTTCTGATCTGAACAAGTCATACTATCAACGAATGGAGAAAGATTGTTGGTGCAATATCAGAGATTTGTGTCCAAGTCCTGATTCTGGTCTTTAGGCAAGTTTCTCCTTCCCTAAGTCTTGGTTTCTTCATCCATTTGGGATGGTAGGTTGGACCCGTAGGGTGCAGTGGGGGATACTGCTCCCTGTGGGGTGTTTTTGGAGACCTGTGAAAGCATATTTGACGATCACAATGACTGGGGATGCCGCTGACATGAGTGGGCATTGGCAGGGACTCTCGATGTCCTGTTATGCTTCGGACAATCGTACACAGTGAGGAATGGTTCCACGTCCTGAATGGGGCGTGAAAGGCCCCACTCTACCTTCTGTACCCCTGCCATCTTTGGGGGTCACTTTGCGTCTCCAGGCTTTACTTTCCTTATCTTCAGCTGAGAAGTATTGTTTTCTAGACTCAGGTCCATTTAGACAGTCTAGGAGTCTAGGAGTCTAGGAGAGTGATTAAAATAACTATGTTCGTTCAGAACAAATACTTCTTGCACACCAACTACGTGCCAGGTACTGTGTTGGGCAATGGGAGCCAACACTGCATCAGACACAGGTCTTGTCTGCATGGGGCTCATCGTCCGGGGGATTCAAATCTGTTACGCCGCCCAAATTATCAACACCCAACCTCAAGATTCTAGGGTGCTCTCTAATTTTGCCTTGAAAACCACACTACATGGGCCTCCTGGTCTAAAATTGCAGGGACCATTTGCCAAGGGAGCCCTCAACCCCAAAGACTGCCCACCAATGGGCATCCCGACAGCAATGGAAGGCAGCCCGGGACAGAAGGACCCAGGTATATTTTTATGCTTAATGGCCAATGGCCACGAGGCTCAAGAGACTCTTTGTAAAGCTGAGTTTGTCCAACTTTTCCGTATCAGTATCCCCCGGAGCAAACAAAAACGAATGCCCAGCCTGGGCCTTTGGGGTCTAGTGTAAAGTTGAGCAGCTCGGCTTCGTTTTCCTAAACTTCCCCTTGCTGAGAGGGTAAGAAGCTTGGGTCAGACAGTGGGTTTCCAGGCTCTCCGATCCCAGTCTCTTTGTTGTTGTTTTTTGCTTTGGAAAAGCAATTTTCAAAGGACATTTTCCATGAACAAAGATGACTTTTGTTCCTGTTTTATCCCCAAGGCTGTACCTTTTGTCACCTGTAAGTGATTCAGTCCCCACGATCAACTCTACTCATATCTCCAAAGTCACTGGTGTCATATCCATCTTGTCATGTGCAGTAAAATATATAATAAAGTAAAATAAAATTGCACAACTTCAGACTTTTAAAAATATATGCTAACTAAAGTAAACTTGGGAGGTAGGCTTTACCATGAGGTCAAACACGGAATCCACAGCTTTACCTTTTCCCCTAATGTCTGCTTCACCCTTCACCAAGACTAGTAATTTAAACCTGACCTCAATCCCTGAAAACTGGGACTGTGTCTTCTACTGACAAAGGCAGTAAACATCTGTGTAAAAATCATCATTCAAGCCATTCCCCATTTCCCTGTAGAGCTATGGAAAAAGACAGGTAGCCAAACAACTTTTGTTTCTGCTATTTTCAACACTCCATTGAACGCAAGGAGAAGACACAATAAACTTTCTGATGTGACATGCTCCCAATAAAATAAGGAACTGCCTGCTAGGGCATTCGGGATGAGAGACCACCTTGAAACAGGCCCTCTGCAGCCCTTTGCCTGCCACAGAACTGAACGCATTTTTGCAATACATTTGCATATTTTCTTCCTAATCCATACTGTGCTCACTAAAATACAAGTCTAGTTAAAAATTCTTCACCAGTTATTATCTGACACATCGCAAATTTGCATGCTTCTAAGTAAGATTCTCAGTACAGCTTCAGAGTGTATGTGTATGTGTGTGGGTGTGTGTGGGGGGGTGCATCTTTGAATCAATGAAATATGTTAATATCATTATACTCATTATAAATAGAACAGTCAAAGCTTACTAAAATGGTTGAATCATCCAAGTTCATGCCTTCATCTAACTGGAAAGAACAATTAACCTTGGTCAGGATCTCAACCAATCGTTCAAATGCACATTTTGTGCACATTCAAGTTGTCATTCCACAAGGGCATGGCTTTCAGCTTGGCTGTTTAATTTTGACCAAATCAGGTGCATTTAAGTCTTTATCGAAGTTTCCCCTGGGATGCACAGGCCATCATCCATGGAGTTCTGAAAGGAAAGGTCAAGTCATTTTTGATTCCTTTGTTGGATTAGGCATTTGGAGGAAAAAGAAGCAAGCACTGTGTTGATTCTTTTCAGATCGTCTCGTCTGTTTATGCCCTCTGGGTTTGTGCCACGATTCCAGGGGCACACTCCCAAGTGTAGGCAAACGGGGGTTCTCACTCAAACCTGGCTGCACTGCCACCACCCAGAGAGCTTGGCGACGACAGGGACACCAGGCCCCTCTTGACCTGGACTAACACCCCAGGATCTGCATCTCAAAGCATTAGGTCCTGCCCATGCTTCAGGGCTAACCCAAGTCTGAGGGTCACACCTCCAGAAAGAAAGGTGGCAGGATGCATGGGCCCCACACAGCATCCATCTGAAGGTGCGAACCCTCCAGATTAGAGACTCACTGCCAGGAAAATCCGGGTCATGTGCTCACCAGGCAGACCCTGGAAAATGGCAACTGGTTCACCTGCTCAGAAGATTACGTCAGGAGCTCTTTAGAAGAAATAGAATACCATGCCTACTGTAGAGTAGTTTAGAGGGTATTTTAACTACTCATATTCCCAGCAGTCTTACAAAGAATTAAATTTCCATTCACTAGTAATGGCCTTCTAATTTTAATTCTTATAAACCAACATGTTTACATAGTTATAATCATAGCATATGTATATACATATAGTTTTGTATATATATACGTACATATGTATACAATGTTTTGTGCGTATTTTTTTCTCTTACTATTATTCTTTAACCCTTTCTTCATGTTCTATAGTTGACATAGCATCGCATTGCTTTTTATTGACATACCACTGCTTTCTTAAACAAACAATTTCTTCCCATTGTTTGCTGTTATAGGCAATGCTGTGATGACAGTCATTTGCATGTGGCATTTGTACTTAAACTGGTTTTCCTTTTCATTCCTGCCCGATGGAAGACAGAACTGCCCCTGGAGCCTTCCCATATTGCTCCACAGCTCACCAGTTCACATCATTAAGGAAAGGGAAAATTGTTCCCGATTATCTGGTCCAAGGATCCTTAAAAGAAAGAGGCAAGAGGGTCACATTTGGGAGGAGGAGATGTGACCATGGAAGCAAAAGGTTGGCGTGATGTGAGAAAGGGGTCACAAATCGAGAAAGGGGGGTGGCCTCTGGAAGCTGGGTAAGGCAAGGAAACGTATCCTCCCCTGAAGTCTCTGGAAAGAACACAGCTCTGCCAACACCTTGATTATAGACTTCCGGCTTCTAGAACTGTAAGAGAATAAATGTGCACTGTTTTGAGAGACTAAGTTTGTAGCATTTGTTACAGTAACAATAGAAAACAAATACATTTGGCCCTAGGGCAGGGCTGGGAAAGGCACAAACATTAATAATAGATGATAAAAATAACTGTGGGGATACCAGGATAGCTCAGTGGTTGAACACTTGCCTCTCAATCACAAGGTCTGGGGTTCGGTTCCTGGCCCCGGCCCGTGCAGCCCCACATGCTGAACTGTGGGGCAACTGGTGTCCACTGGGATGGCTCAGCTGCAAAGGTTCTCGCCTCCCATGTGGGAGGCCCCCAGTTCAATTCCTGCCCCAGATTCACCTGTGTGGAGTGAAACCATGTCACAACTAATGATATACAGACAAGTATGGAGACTGCTCTGGACCCTCCCTCCTTCTCTCTCTCACCTCTCAAAACAATAAAATAAAATTAAAAACAAACAAACCTGCAAATGTCCATCAAGTGTTTACTCTGTGCTGCATATCCACCTAGACTCAAGCTTCAGAAAACTGTGACATGAGTGTCATTATCCCCATGTGGCAGACATGAAACTGAGGCTCACAAAGGTTAAATAACTTCTCTGATGTGGTACAGCCCATGAGTGGTTGAGTCAAGGTCTGGATTTAGTCCAGAATCTAGCAAAGATGCTGCACAAGACTTGTCCAAGGCACATGGTGAATAGCAGAGGCAGGACCACCTGTGGGCCCCCCAGTGTCTCCAGAAGACTGCTTCCTTGAAGTATAGTTACTGAGGAGTCAGGATCACTGCGCCTGTGCACAAGGCTGGGTCTGGTGGGGGCCCCAGGCCTGGAAGGGGCCCAGGGTAGATTCTTCAGGGTTCTGCTCCAGGCTGGGCTGGGGGTGTCCTTGCTTCCTGACTAGGCATAGGTTCGATGTGGGCATTCTCGTATCTCAGTGTGGACTCTCCTGTCTCGGCAGCTGCTCTTCCGTGACACCTCCCAGACGCCTCCAGCCAACACCTCAAGCTTCAGCACTTTAGTCTGCAGGGGAGTCTGAGAAAGCGTTGAAACTCCACCAGCCCAGAGCTCCTGGGGTCCTTGCAGGCTCTAGACTCTAGAGTTCCTCTCAGTGAAAGAACAAACACAGGCCTGCCCCGCTGCAGAGTCTTGGGTCCACGGTTGGCATTGCAAGCAACTGTGCGTTGGGCGCCACCTAGTGGTGAGCAGGCCCCCCTGGTCTGAAGGAAGGGCTCCCCTTCTCTTAGGTCTCTCCAGGGAGTCTTAGCGGACTTAAAGGGTCGCCAACCCTCTTGGGTTCCAGGACACTTTAGAGCAGCCCCAGGCCAGTTGGTTCCCTGAAACCTTGTAAGTTTATATTGGGACCATCCCATCCCGGGCTCTGCGTGAGGTCCCAGGATGCTGGTTCTGGGTCAAGACCCAGAATAGTGCTTTTAGTCATTTATCATGTCTGTGACCTGAATGAGGGTGGGGAAGGTGTGTGGGGGAATCAGTATCTCATTTCAAATGTGAGAGGAACTAAGAGAAGAAAGTGAACTTCTAGAAAACTAGTGAGAATACACATTATTTGACAACTTAGATTAAAAAAAACCCCAATTCCTCAAAAAACACACATGATCACAATTCAGTCTATATGAACTAGGTAATTAAAATATGTGAACAACTGTTGAGGAACTAGAATTTGTAATGTAAAAAGTCCCCAAGAAAGATGTCTCCAGACCCAGATGGTTTCACTGGAGAATTCTACCAAGTGCTTAAAGAAAAATCAACACAATCTTTATAAATTCTCTATGAGAAAATACAAGAGGAGGGAACACTTGCCAATTTAGTTTATGAAGCTAATATTGCCCTGATGTCAAAACCAAAGAGAGTCTAAAAAAAAAAAGAAAGAAAACTACAAATTAATATTCTTCATGAATATAGACACAAAAATCCTTAATGAAATATTAGCAAGTAGAATTCAGCAATATATAAGTAGAATTGCATACCAAGTGGGGTTTATCCAGGGAGGGATGCAAGGCTGATTCAGTATTTGAAAATCAGTCAGTGGAATCGATTATATTAACAGGCTCATATATTCATATATTGATGCAGGAAGCATTTGACAAAATTCAATGCCCATTCATGATAAAAACTCTGAGTAAAATGGGAATAGAGGAACACTTCCTTAATTTAATAAAGAACATCTACCCAGAAAACTATACAGATCACATACTTAATGGTGAAAGACTGACCGTTTTTCCCTTAGGATTGGGAACAAGGCAAAACTGTGAATTCTCACTGTTCTTATTCAACATAGTGCTATAAGTTTTAGCCTGTGAAGTAAGGCAAGAAAAGGAAATAAAAGGCATACAGACCAGAAAGGAAGATGTGTTTTCGGATGACATGACTGTCCACGTAAAAAACTGACAAAGAATCTACAAAAACATCCTCAAACTAATAAGTGGGTTTAGCAGAGATAAAGATAAATATATAAACATCAGTTGTATATCTATCTATATGCTAGCAATGAACACATGGACATCAAAATTGCAAAAACAATACCATTTATAATTATTCACACAAAGATGAAACACTCAGGTGTATACCTCACAAAACATGTACAGGACCTGTATGCTGAAAACCATGCAATATTTATGAAAGAAGTCAAAGAAGATTGAAATACATGAAGAGACATAGCATGTCCCTGGAATGGTAGACTTAATATAGTAAAGATGCCAATTCTCCCATCGCTGATATACAGGTTTAACCCAATTCCCATCAATCTCCCAAGCAAGATGTCTACAGATATACACAAAATAACCCTAAACTTTATATAGAAAGGCAAAAGAACTCAAATAGCTGAAACAAATTTGAAAGAGAAGAATACAGTGGGAAGGGGAGGGGTCAGACAATGGGATATTATTCAGCACTAAAAAGAAATGAGCTAGCAAGCCATGAAAAGACATGGAGGGACCTTAAATGCACACTGCTAAGGGGGGAAAACCCGTGTGAAATGGCTACATACTGTATGATTCCAATTATATGACATTCTGGAAAAGGCAAAACTATGGGGACAGTTAAAAAAAGATCAATGGTGGGGTAGGGGGAATGAGCAGAGCACAGGGCTTTTTTAAGGCACTGAAACTGAAATTCTGGGAAATAAAGTGACTCCACCTGTGAACCCCTCCGGACTTCAGCTCTCTCCACAACACCCTTGACTTGAGAGATAGCAGAGGGAAGGAGAACACACTGGATTGAACTGGCAGAAGCCTAAATCACCTTCTTCATCCCATCCTGTAGTAGACACGGAGCAGGGGAGCCCTTAGCACTGGCTCCTGAGTGGCATTGACATTCACATGCAGTTGGAGTTGACCTTGAACTCAGGCATAATGAGATCATCCATCCAGAAGAGAGTGCTTGTGAAACCAACAAAGGCTGAAGTAGAGCCCCCCACTGCTCCCCTTCCCCCAAGAAAGAATCATCCCTCCTCTGTGTCCCCATTGGGACATGCCATCAACTTTTATCCAAGCTTATTCCTCCATCTGTTTCCCTTTCCAAGACTACAATAGGAACGCCATTCCTTCGTCATTAGTGAGCCCCCATCTCTGAAGTAGCAGATATGATGCGAGGCATGGAAGACAGAGATGAGTCAAGATAAACACAGGCACTGGGGAGAGTATAATTTAGGCACCTCATGTCTTGCTCATTTATACATCCTTGGCATTTAGCACAGTGCCTGTCAAATAAGACATGTTTGTTGAAAGAATGGATGACAATCCCTCAACGACCCCACCTCAGGTTGTAGAAAGAGCGGCCAGCTATTAAAGTCTGTTCTCATGCTCCCTGAGCATGAAGCCAGGAAGGGTCCTAGTCACATCAGCAGGCGTTCTTCCTCATCCAGGCCAATGGCCGGCTCTGACAGCCCGGTGCCACCCTCTGTGTAAGCCAGCTGCAAAAAGAACCAGAGCTGGTCTTCCAGGGGTAGAGATGATTGACAGTGTTCCTCCTTGCCATTTTTTCTTTTAACAAAAATAAGACCACATAATATGTACTATATTATAATTTGGGCGATTGTCCCCCAGTTACCAGTACTTAATGGTATTAAAATTGACATGTCAAGCTCAGATTTTTTTAATGGGTGCATGTTGTCCATTATCTGAATGGATCAGCCTCTATTTAAGCTATTTCCCTCGTTTGGGATGTGTAGGCTGTTTCCAGATGTTGTATGATGAATAGCCTCATCCTCAAATCCTTATAAAAAATGCCTGGAGAGGAATGGCTGAGGCAAAGAGCATATACATGCCAACTTTTGAGCTTTAGGACCAAGTTGCCCACTGGCAGGGTCCTGCAGGGAATGGGTGAGCGGGCGGGCTCCTGGGAGCTCGCGTGGGCAATTTTATACAGATTCATAGCACTTCGCTGAATCCCCTGGGGCCAGATCTATTTCAGAATTCAGAATTTTCCAGGTTTCTAGAGAAGCACTACAGTGTACATTCCAATTACTGTGTCACAGCTCCCACAATCCAAACTCATTAAATAGTTCCTAGGTCAACACAAACCTTCACAGTAAGTGAGATGGACCAAGACCACAAAGAGCCTCACGGCAGCTCAGGGCAGGTTTTGCCACCATGTGAGTTTTGGAGCTAGATTTTTTTCTTTAAAAGCAACTTCCCGTGTTCAGAAGTCTGGCAGTTTGGGTTTATGGAGATGGGGATGTGGTGTGTAGTCACTTTGCTGCTTTGTGAGGGAAACAGGCTTAGTGGGACAGAAGGAGGTGGTTGCTGGATAAGAATTAGGTCATCAGCTTAGGACCAAAACTCATCCGTGTTTGGATCCTGGCTTCATCAATTACAAGCTGGGCACCTCAGGCCAGTAGCTGGCCCTCTCTGGGCCTCCTCTGTTCTGTTTTTCAGTTGGCCGAGTGAGTGGCAGACCTGGGGAGTGAACGTGAAAAGATACCTTTGCTTTTCCTGGAATGCCAGGGACGGCCAGCTAAACACTAAGACCCCTCTAGTTGGTCAGCCCCCAAAGTTGACCCTCAGAATTCTGCTCTAACACCTACATAGAAGGCCCAGAAATTTGGGTAGAAGGAAAAGGCAGGGCCCGACAGGAGCTGCAGTGGAGTTTCTCCCTGTGGCCCCAAGTGGCTTCTGCCTGCCGTGGGGGGCACTGTCTGGCTGGTGTGCCCCTGGGTGGGGCCCAGCCCAGGCCAGCTCCACCCGCACCTCCGCAGAGAACTATTCTGTGACCAAGAGTGTGGCTGTTGCAAACAAAGGCTTGGCCAGTTCAAAGCTGCAGCTCCAGGAGCAAGACAACCCAGCAGCTGGGCAGGACCCCAGTGGGTCCCACA
Source organism: Craseonycteris thonglongyai (assembly GCA_004027555.1). Lineage (NCBI taxonomy): Eukaryota > Metazoa > Chordata > Mammalia > Chiroptera > Craseonycteridae > Craseonycteris > Craseonycteris thonglongyai. Next base: position 72,275 of record PVKE010002770.1, read on the forward strand.
AAGAGCTGCATTGTTAGGGACAAGGGCCATCCAGTGAGAAGAGGAGTGAGAAGGGGCAGAGGTTTGCTTCCTGAGAGCGCTAGGGTCCTCTGTTAGACCACCAGTGGGTGCCGGTGTTGGGGTGGGGGCTGGAGTGGTTGGAGGGACAGAGGCCCTGCTCGGCTGTAGGGACAGAACAGAGGGGAGGGGAGGGACCCGAGCCAGGCTTCCTTCCACACGTTCCAACTACATAGAACTGGGAGACCGAAAAACTACACCTCTGAGTTGTTTACTAAAATTGAGAGATGCCAAAAAAAAAAAAAAGGAAGAAGGGAAGGAACAAACTTGGAAATAAAAGCCTGAAAAGCCCTCTGTCAAAACCCCACTGTTGGCCAGGTTTGACCAGCACAAATGTGGCACCTCTGTCGCTGGAGTGTCTTGGCACTAAGAGCCCTGAGGTCGCTTGTGTGAGCCAGGAACAACCTTGTCAGGCCCCTGCTTTGCATGAGGAGGGGGGAGATGGAAATTTTTAGAAGCCCCCTAGTTAACGAGGCTTTCACAGCTCACCAAATAGATTCTAGAAAACAGTAAACTGGCTCATCTCTGAGGGGGTGAAGGGGGGAAGGGAGTCCTTAAAAGAATTTAAAAACATTCTACAATCCACTGTAAAACACTATAAAAAATGTTAATTGCTCATAAACCCACTAATTTTACACAAAAGCTTTATTTCTAAATGCTCCTTCCAATCAATCTATATATAGACCTACACGTTTATATGGTTTTACTCATAGTATTAAATTTCATCTGTACCTTTTTCCTGTATATTCCAAACACTTTTTCATGTTTTATACTCCTGTGAATTCTAATACTAGCATCCATTTCATTGCATGCAGTACCACAGATTTCTTAAGCAGACTAGAGAAAGATTTTCACTTATAAATAATGCTGCAACCCACATCTTCGTGTATATGGTGTTTTCATGTACCAACTATTTAAACTCATTTTCAGTTATTTATTCAACATGTTTATTGGACCCCTATTATGTGAAGCCCTGGAGATCAGTGAGCAAAACAGATAGTCTCTGCCCCAAAGGCTAAAACATTCTAAGTTTCTGATCTTCTTGAGTAGGTCTCAAATACAAAGATAATCCTCTGAATTAAAAATTGTAATATTAGTGGCCTAAGAAAGTGTCGATGGGGGCCCGCCCGCTTCAGAAGCGACACATGGTGTGGGGGTGATCACAACAGGCCTCTCTTTCCCTCTCATGGAGCACACAGGGGTCAAAGGGCAGCTCACTTCCACCAGAGCTGGGCGGGACACAGGCTGGGACACAGGCTGGGAACCATGCGCAAGGGATTGACTGCACAGCGGCATGAACGTGCGCACCCCTGGCAGGCAGGTGCAGAGCTGGGCTGCAGACCTCTCCCCACCCCCACTCATACCCTGGGCTGGCCCCTCTAAACCCCTGGGACTTGGGGTGCAGCGGGCAGGCTGGCTCCGAAAGGAGACAGGATGGGTGCTGCCCACTCACATCTTCTCCAAGCCCCCAAATCATGCCACTCGCTCCTCTCCTGACAGGCCAGGATGCTACTGCATCTGGAGCCCTGTCTGCCCACCCCCATGCCACATGGAACCCTAGGAATGAGGACTGCAAAGAAACGGGAGGTCATCGTCTCTCCTGCTTACAGCCCCTGCCCCACCCGACCCCGGCTCCTGACCTTGTCAGCAGTCATGGTCACTGCTCACACAGCATCCAGACAGAGCTGAGCAAAGTGGCTAAAGTGGGAAAACGGGAGCATTCGCCCGCCAGAGCGGATCACTTCTTCCCCAAATCCCATCTTGATGGGATGACGATTATGGGACAGACACTCAGGGGGCAAACCCCTCTCCTTCAGCCACAGGTTGCCCGAGTGAATTGTCATGGCTGAACTTACTGAATGCTTGTGTGCCAGGCATGGTGCCAACATTTCCATATCGGTATCCTAGTGAATCTTCTGAGCAGCCCACTGACCCAGGAGCATTTGCCACCTCCCTTTTATGCACGAGGGTAGACAGCTTCTTTTATAGGATCATACCCGTAAGGTAAGGTGACCAGACTTTAACATTGGTAAAGCAGGACACCATTGACCGGGGGGGAGGGGGTTCTTGATTAAAAATTTGGTCTATCTCACCCTGTTCCCTAGCTTGTCGTGCATTCTTTCCAAAAATCAGGACTTTTTTAAAACGCCACGGGACGCGGGACAAATTGTTAAAAATCAGGACTGTCCCGCCAAAAGCGGGACGTCTGGTCACCTTACCATAAGGAGCAGCAACAGAGTTCAGACCAAACCACGCCATCAGGCCAAGTCTGGGTTCCCAGACTCGCCCCATGTTGTTTACAGAGCACCTCGTCAACCCCATCTCTTGTCTTGAAAACCCATGGGTTGCTTTCAAAATTACTGCCTGGGTTACCCAAAAGGAAATAAAGAGGAAGCGTGCTCTTTGAGACCACACAAGACACGCATGTGGACAGTTAAAAAGCCATCTGATGGTTCACATGTATTATAGTAATCGCTCTCATGGAGTACTTTGTGTGCCAATTCCGTTGCCAGGATCTTACTGCCCTAGGTTAACTAATTTAGTGCTCCTGACCACCACACATGGGAGACACTGATGTTATCACCCCCATGTGATAGCTGAGCAAACCACAGAGAGGTTCAGACCAGCCAGCCCAGACACATGGTAAGCAGTCCGGCTAGGATTTCAATTACTCTTCTCTAATTCCTTTTAGACTGAAGAACAAAGCAGCCAATGCATTCAGACCACAGGCCACTATGGTGATACCAGTGGCTTCCCCCAGTCCATGTGGATTATTCCACAAAAACAGCCCCTGCGGCATCGTCCATTACTTCCTAAAATGGGGGCCTGGGGCAGCAGAGGTGAGAGGTGAGAGGGTAGGTTGTGGAAGTCTCGTTTTATTTCCTATCCAGTAGATTGTTGGTAGCTTATTCCTACATACACATACTTACCCCTTCTTGGCCTCTTTATTGACCTTTCCCAATTCTAAAACGTCTCCCTGCATAAAACATTCCGTTTCCATAATGCGGCCTTTCGTACTTGTGGAGACTTCTCTCCCCTGCAATGAGTTTTTCCCGTAGTTCATGAATGAACACACACCCCCGCCCAGGCAGCACGCAGGGCGTCCGTGTACCGGGTACACCTGGACATTTTTCACTGGTTTTATTTGCAGAGCAAACTGGCTGGCCCCTGTTGCACAGTGAACAAAGGAACAGACACGGAGAGATCACAACAGGTGAGGCTTGCAAGCGAGTGCTTAGACCGCTTAGTGACCATTCACCTCAAATCCAACCCTTCAACCAGTAAGCAGGGGAAACGCAGGCTGCTTTAGTGGTTCGTTTGGCTCTCCCCTTCGGCAGCTCTGGCGTCTGCATGACCAAACGTGTTGTGCGGCACACTGCGGAGCTCTTCCCAGAACACCCCAGTCCTCTGTGCCTGGGACACAAGGAGCATCCCGCCGCTGTCCCCCATCTCTTCACTCACTTGCCCAGGACGGCAGCCATGGTTGGTGAGCTGGAGTGGCAGTGGTTGTGCCACCACGAAGATCAAGACTGACAGGGCACATTGGGACAAGCTGAGAACTGGGATCTGAAAAGCCACCCCCACTGGAATGTGCCGTCCACAGCCAGCTGCACCCCGGAGCCCCAGCATTCCCACTGCGTCCTCAGCCAGTTCTCAGGTCCTTGATATGGAAGTGTGTGCAGAGACCCCCCCAGATTCCCCTCAGAAAGAAGCACACAGGGCGACAGCAATACCTTTTAATGGTTCACATTTTTTTCAGACTTATAACAAAAATACATGGAACTTAATATGAACTTCGATACAATGGGCAATCACAGAATCTAAACAAGACAAGCCTATAAAATACGATCCTTCTAGTGGGGTCAGAACCTTCCACTCCACTAAGCAGGGAGAACCACATGATTGAGCACACACGGTCATCTCACACTGCCCACTGTTCTAACTTCAGAGGTGGGCAGACTTGGAGACAAAACACAATAAAAAAATAAATAAAACTCAACACAGCGACTGCCTGAAGGCCCCTCTCCTTTCTTCCTGGTCTCACTTTTGCCATATAAGCAGAGGGCAGGCAGGCACGAGGCCGGGTCCCGTGGGACAGGGTTAGGTCCTCTGCTGCCGAAGACCAGACATGCATGGGTTCCCTGAGGTGACCAAGAAATGTTCTCTGAACCAACCACCTGGTTTTATGGCTGAGAACAAGAGCAGGGAGGAGGGAACGGAAATGGAGCTACAAGAACGGCTGGTAGAAGGCTTGATGGTCACAGCACATGTTTAAAATCCAACTTATACAGTGAGAAGATGGCCTAACTACCATCCTTAGTCAGCACATTCACAGAAATCTTAACTGCAGAGTTAATACCTCTCTGATAATACAAGTCGGGATGCTAACGAAGCAGGAACATGTCTGCCAAAACCCCACCGGGTACAGTCATTCCTTCAAAGAAGAAATCAAAACCATTTGGTTTTTTACATGAAAATCCTTCACATCCACCTGTATTCAAAAATAATAATAATAACTTACAATATTAACAGCTTCCTTAAAAAAGCAATTACCACAAAAGAGTTAAATCATAAGTATGGAAAGACCTATTTTCCTATAAATGTAGTTATTAGGAAGGGATAGATACATAACACACGTGAAAAGTAAAGCAGTGATATTTTGCTTTTAACTTAAGGCTCACACTACCAAAAACAATTTAAACAGTGTTATCTGTTTCAGCTCATTTAGATCAGCCCACAATAAACTAAAGACATTCAATGTTTTTCCCTGTTTAAGGTGTGCCTCAGCTCTATGACAAATAATGGTGAAATCATACTAGACTACCAAGTTTCATGTAGTGGGATAGGCTGCCCAGGTAGCCATTCCCTTTCCTAAACAGAAATAATAATAATAGCGATGTAACACATGAGGGCTGTAAATTTGGCCATAAATTTACTTGTTTTGAACATATAACAGTGAGGGAGGCACTGCTAAGCAAACCAGTCAAGTAGAACAGTACATCCGAGTCTCCGGTAGATCTCTCTCATGTCATGGGACACGCCTATTAGACCCCAAGAGAGCCAAATCACACCTTCCAAGCAAGAAGGGACCTTATTTGCATACTTGAGCCATCACTTGCTTTTAGACAAAAATCAAGTGCTAACATTTTTCATATCTAGTATCATTAATACCTTGAAGAGAAAAAAATAATCAACATAAAAAAGTTTGACAATGAGAAGAAGAAAATGCACAAAGGAACAGTCATGCTAAAAAAAACTGCTTCGACAGCTGTTCCATCACTGCCCACCACGTGGGGCTTGAGGCCAGTGACTTCATGGACGCACCCCTATGATGCATTGCCGAAGGTCAGTTTCGAGTCCGTCATGATGACCCCAGTGTGATGCTGTCTGCCTTCCATTCACCACCTCCTACCCATGCGATCCAAGAGGGCCTGGCGTGGGGTAAGCACAGGGCACGCAGGTCAGAGCCCAGAAACCCTTCTGAAAGCTTCACCGTGGATTTGGGTGAGGAGTCGCAGCAGTGGTTTGGAATCTTGCCAACAGCATCCACACTGGGGCTTAACCTCAGCAGCCGGCCTGCAGGATGCTTCCCCCAGAGCGCTTGGTCACTGACAGGGTGGTGAATACCTGCAGGAGGAGACAGCACCAGATTCTCAGATGCAAGCACATGAGGTAACCAGGAGCAGTTCAGATCTCACCATCTGTACCAAGAATGAGTTAAGCAACCACTTAAAATGAATGAAACAGCGAAGTTATAAGATATACTCCTCCCTTTCTCCAGAGGATAAACGGGGGGAAACATTTTAAAACCAAGGCAGAAGAGGAAAAAATTCAGGTTACTAATGAAAAACTTTATTAGCAGGACGATGATTAAAACTAAAAATTAGTCACCCTGGTTGTTTTGTCTATTCTCTAAGAGAAATGTATCATGAAATATTTTGGATCTGTAGAAAGCTATGGAATATACTGTTACAAAGATCCACGTGCCCATTCAGCTCCGGGAGCTTTATGGATACAGTCAGAGCCCCCGGTGTGCCCCTCCCTGGCCATCTGCTCCCCCCTGCCCCTAGTCAGTGCTAACCATTCCTAGGCATTTCTTTCTGCTTTCTTTTGTAGGTTTTAAAAACTTGACAAAAACACAGCAAGATGGTGTGTATGTATCTTCTGCTACCTGCTTTCTTGGCACAATTCTGTATTTCTGTAACTCACCCATATGGACACAAATAGCTCTAATTGTTACATTTTCAACTGAACAGTATTCAATTATTCAAATAATGAATACTTAAGAAGTAACATCCTTTCTTAAGTAGTATAGTGTGCTTAAGTATATTGTTATGGTACAGAATTCTGTAATAAAAGATTTATTATAGATTAGCAGCTCCTCAAAAAGGGGCATACATTGCAAACAAAAAAATGAAATACCTAGGTATAAATCTAACAAAGAACGTGAAGGACTTATACACTGAAAACTATAAGACACTCCTAAAAGAAATTAAAGAGGACACAAAGAAATGGAAAAACA
>PVKE010002771.1:0-16280 GCA_004027555.1 Craseonycteris thonglongyai
GCGGAAGGCAAAGAAAATAGCAATGAGAAGGGGGCCAGGGAAAGATGGTGCAGGCCCAGTGCTGAGGGGTTCTGTGAGCACAGGGGTCTCTTAACATTGTTTTTCACAGGCCCAATTTAATGAGAACCTTAAATTTTGTTCTTGGTTTTTGCAAAATGTGTCTTTTTACATGTTTGCATTTTTAAAAATAGCTTTATTGACATATAATTCATACAGCATACAATCGGTCCTTTTAAAGCTAAAACTCCAGTAGTGTTTGGTATGTTACATTATTCTTTTTTAAACTGTGATAAAATATATCTAGCATAAAATTTGCCACTGTAGCCACCTTTAAGTGTTTGATTCAATGCCATCAATTATATTCACGATGTTATACAACTGTACTACAGTCTAGGTCCAAAACATCCTCATTGCCCAAGAGTAACTTTTTATTTATTTATTTATTTACTTATTTATTTATTTATTTTTGACAGAGAGAGAGAGAGAGAGAGAGAGAGAGAGAGAGAGAGAGAGAGAGAGAGAGGGAGAGAGAGAGAAGAGAGAAGGGGGGAGGGCCCAGAGCCGTTTCCATAGTTGTACGTCATTAGTCGTGACATGGTTTCGTTCCACACAGCTGGATGTGGGGCCACGCAGGGCAGGAACAGAACTGGGGGCCTCCAGCATGGGAGGCAAGAATCTTCACCACTGAGTCATTCTGGCGGTTACCAGTTGTACTGCAGTTTAGCATGTGGGTTTGCAGGGGCCGGGCTGGGGCTCGATCCTGGACCTCGTGGTTGCAAAGCAAGTGCTCAACCTGTTGAGCCATCCCAGCTTCCCACTCTCTGTGTGTCTCTTATAGACACTTGTCATTGGATTTGGGGCCCACTGGATAACCCGGGATGATCTCATCTCGAGATTCTTACTTTAATTACATTTGCAACAACCCTTTATTCCAAAAAAGGTCACATTCACAGCTTCTGGGGGTTGGGACATGGACATTGGATGGGGGGCTACCATTCAGCCCACTCTGCCTTTGGGGGGCAGCAGTATAGAAGAAGCCCTTTGATCTACCCCAGCTGAGGGTCCTGGCTATGTCACCCCTGTGCATTGTGACAATGGTGGCAGAACCAGGGCCCAAGGCTGGTGCCAATCTGCCACGTCTGAGTGATGCCACCCTCTCCATTTTGGGTCTAGGTCACATGACACAACCTATCGGGAGGGAATGGACTTCCTACTGGGTGTGTGCTCACACCGCGGACCATGGTACCCTCACTGACAGATACTCGGTGTTCTGGTTGGCTGTGCAGTGAGGGCGCTGTGGGAGCTGACATACCTCCCTGCTCAACTCAGGGGCAAGTCTAGGGGGGAGGCCCAGGACTGTCTCCTTTGGCCGACATGGGGCAGAGACAGAGTGACTGTGAGGTCCAGGGTGGACGGGTGACGAGGGAATAATGTTTGTCCCCCCCCCCCTCCAGCACACCCCACATCGGTGGGATATGGCTGTGTGGCTTGTTGAGGATCTGTCTTAGGATCCCAGCCTAGACTGGGGATCAGTGTAGGGTCAGCGGACCTGACAGGGAGAATTTCCTTTGGAGAAACATCAGTCAGTGGCTGGGCCAGTCACAGTGCTTGTCCCCCATCAGAGGGTGACTTGGTGTATGGCTCCCTGGATGCAGCAGCTGAGGCACGAATTCAGGTGCCAGTTATTTAGGAAGCGCTGCCAGGAAGTGTAGCTGGAGCAGTGGGGAGGAGACAGCAGGGAAGGACTCGATAAAGCTTTTGCCTCTGTGGTCCACGTGAGCTCAGTGCCACCCAAGGACACTTTAGGAAGCTGGGCAGAACAGACAGCTCCCTGCCCAGCAGTGATGGATGGGCACCTTCGGGGCACTTACCTCTGGGCCCCCTGGCTTTCCGTGCAGCGGCCAGAAAGAAGCAAGAGTCACAGGATTGGCAGTCAATAACTTCTCAGCATAGAGGGAACGTGGGTCCAGAATCACCCGAACATGGTGCCACTGACCCAGTGGGCCAGAGCGGGGGCCCAGAGAGGGCATGCATAGGAGGCGGAGTATCAAGGAATCCCCAAGTTGGGAGAAGACAGGGGCGCACCTTTTTAATGGGGCCCCTGACCAGGTGATGTGCCCATCAGCCTGGTCTGAAGGGGAGAAGCAGGACTGTTGTTTTCCCTCCCTGTCGTGGACTGGATCGTGTCTCCCCAACTTCCTACGTGGAAGCCCGGCCCTCCAGTGTGGCTGCATTTAATGATAGGGCCTGTGAGGAGGTCATGAAGGTGAAGGTCAGAAGGGAGGGGCCCTAATCCATTAGGAGCAGGTCCTCGTAAGAAGAGGGAGCAGATGCCTGAGTGCTATTTCTCTCTGTAGACACACAGTTTAATGGCTTTGTGAGGACACAGTGGACGGCAGCTTCCTTTAACACAAGCTCAGAAGAGAGCCCTCGCCAGAAGCGGAGTTCAGCAGTGACTTCACTAACCATGGGCCTGAAGCCCCGGGCACTATGGGAAGTCAATGTTGTGTAAGGCCCGCCGTCTGTGGGGTGCTGCTGTGGCCGCCCAAGCAGGCGGCGTGGTCCCCACTCTGCGTAAGCACGCCTGTGCTGGCCCCCGATGCTGCCTGACCGAGGGAGCTAAACGTGTCCCTGGCGTGTAGCGGCCCCAGCTGCCACTGGCTGATGTTCCCAGCTTCCAGATCCCTCGGATCCTCAAGCCACAGAGCCCACTGTCACCTGCCAGCTCCCTTGCAACAGCAGCCTGAAAGGCAGGTGAGTGAGAATGGACGGGAGGAAAACGCAGCTTAAAGGAGAAAGCAAAGCCTATCTACTGGCAAAGTAGAGCTGATTTTCTACACACCCGGCAGAAGTGGGAGTTGTCCAGAAAGCACCATGTTTGCTAAATTGGCCAATCCTACAGTGTCGTTGGCTTAGAACACCTGAGCGCATCTCACACGTGTCGACTGGGGTGCTCACTGAACAGAAAAGAAAAAGAGAAGAAAAAGAGTTGTTGTGAATAACAGGCAACCAGGAAAGTATCGCTTACTCCGCAGCCTGTACTCATTATCTCCTTTTACGTTATGCCTTCCCTCGTGCCGGCTCCAGTGCATAGAGCTTTGCCTTTGGAGGAGCTGGGGCAGAAGTCTAAGTCAACAGCCTGTTTTTGTTAGAAGGTTTAGAAATAACAAAAGACTCTTCAACTAGTTCTATTACCTATAAATGTTTCTCTTCCACCTGTGATGCGCACATTATGAAAAAGATACAGCAATAGGGATGCTGGGTTGGCTCAGCGGTTGAGCACTTGCCTCGCAGTTGTGAGGTCTGGTGTTAGACTCCCGGCCCCGGCCCATGCAAACCCATATACTGAACTGCGGCACAACTGGTAACCGCCAAGATGTCACAGTGGGGAAGGTTCTCTCCTCCCATGCAGGAGGCCCCGGGTTCAGTTCCCACCCCACACAGCCCCACATCCACTTGTGTGGACTGAAACGGTGTCATAACTAATGATGCACAACTATGGAGACTGCTCTGGGCCCTCCCTCCTTCTCTCTCTCTTTCTTTCTCTCTCTGTCACCTTCTCTTAAAAATGATCTTTAAAAAATGATACAGATATAACCCATTAACACATACAAGTTACTATGTCCTTTACCCTTAAGTGTCTTCAAAATTTAAAAAGCACCCATCCCCCCACCTTCACTCTAAAGAGTTCTGATTTAGAACCTCAACTCTGAGATACAAGAATCTCAGATTATGAGTAATGTGAATTTTCATAATTGATTCCTTTTCTCGGGTTATGCATATAACACTGGAGAAATAATTAGACTTGCATGCCTAATGACACATACACATTCGAAAAAAAAAACCCAACTAATAATGTGTTAAATTACTTGGACCTTTGGTTCGGTTCTGCCAAGAGGTTATGAATTCACACTGCTCAGCATATTATGTTTCCTACATGGATACTGAAAACGTATTTATGAATTAATCGTTGGACCACTGTTTACCTGCAGGTGAGAGAGACATCAGCCAGTCAGTCGGCACATTTGCTAAGCACCTATTATGTAACAATCCCTTAGTCTGTTTGGGCTGCTATAATAAATTACCATCCACTGGACAGCGTCAACAAACACTTACCGTATTTTCCGGCGTATAAGACGACCGGGCGTATAAGACGACCCCTAATTTTACAGTTAAAACATAGGTTTAGGCCTATATTCGCTGTATAAGACTACCCCCCACTTCCGAGGCTGTAGTCTTATACAGCGAATATAGGCCTAAACCTATGTTTTAACTGTAAAATTAGGGGGTCGTCTTATACGCCTGGTCGTCTTATACACCAGAAAATATGGTATTTCTCCCAGTCTGAGGGAGACTGGGAAGTCTGAGGTCAGGGTCTCAGCTGACTCAGCTCCTGGTAAGAACCCTCTTACTAGTAATGACCTCACAGGGCCTTTCCTTGGTGAGTGTAGGCAGAGAACAAGGGAGAGATGGATCACATGAGGGCACTAATCCCAACATGACAGCCCCACTCTCGTGACCTCATTAACCCTAATTATCTCCCAAAGGCCCCACTTCCAAATACCACCACACTGGGGGGCAAGGGCTTCACCCTGTGAATTTTAGGGGGATACAGACACTCACAGAGAAGCAAAGATAGACGAGCCTACGAGACCCTCCAGGACCCAGAGTTCATACGGAGACGGACATATAACCAAACACAGCCCTGAGAAAACAAAAAGAACTGTAAGCAAAGTGACTGCAGAAACAGTGGGGGGAATGGTAGCTCTTGATGAGTGAAGAGACTGGAGGAACATGTCACTTCCAGGAAGTGGCATCAGCTAACGATAGCAGTGACCCCTGCTCCCTGGGCCACCTTAGTCGACACTGTTGGGCAGTTTGCTGTCCCCATTTTTGCTGTCCCACCTGGCCTCACTGGCAGTCCTCTTGGGGTACGGTTCTTCCTGGTGAATTCAGCCTCTACAAGCCTGTTGACTGATTTGAGGAGCCAAAGCAAGTTCCCCAGAGACAAGAGAGGAGGGTACACTGAGGTACCTGACCCAGCATGGCAGCCCCACCTCCTTTCTCCAAGCCGGACTCTAGCAACACAGGGGACTCTCTCCGGCAACGTTCAGAGTGCTGGTCATCCTTTGGGTGAATGTTGGGGTGAAGGGAGAACTAGCAGGGGATGGCGGAAGTCTGGGCTAGAAGTGGCACCCTCACCTCCATTGTGGGGGTGGGGGGCACAGCCCAGCACAGACAAGCCCAGCGGCTCTGGTCCAGTCCTATTCTAAGCATGCATCATGGGGCCAGTCTAAAGAGATAAGTCAGTGAAGGGATGTGGGAGCATGCAAGTGGAGACAGGAAGGCTCCATGTCAAGGCAGCCAGAGGGAATGCTGTTTCTATGTGAAGTGTGAGAGATGAAAGGCAGAAACAGCTCCCTGAAAATTTGTCTTACTGCAAAATTGATCAAAAATGGCAACTGTGATTAACCACGTTTGTCTCTCTGTTGAACATCCGGCGGTGCCAGGGCCTAATGAACCATCTGCCTCCCTTCATTTCTTCAGGAAGCCTTGAGATCCCTCAGCAAACTGGACTCCTGCTGATACTTCCTGGTGTCCCAGAGTTCCCTGGGGCTCTGGTGCAAGTCACCGTCCTCTCCCTCATCCTCTTTAGTGTGGAACCATCTCATTTCTGCTAAGTTTTAGGTCACATCAAACCCCAAGGCCTGAGAATCCACCTTCACCACTGTAATATACCTGACGATTGGAATTGTTTCCAGAAGGTTCCTGCCACCTTCTCTTAATGGAGCTTTGTCAGTAACTAAGGCCCTTTAAGCAAGTCACTGGATCCCACTTTCTGCATGTGTAGCAGGAGGGGAGAGAACTGGGGAATCTCTAAGATCCCCACCAAGAGAAGAGAAGACTTAGACTCCTCCTATACACACCGGGTCCCGTGGAAAGTAAATTGAAAGGAAATGGAAAGACAGCACACATTGAAATTCTCATTAACCCCACTGCCTGGTTCTCATTAGTGAGCCTTCTGGGTTATGGGCAGAAGGGCCAAGACTTCTTTTCATGGCTGAATAGCACATGTGAAATGTAGGCTGGGTTTAATCCGTATTATATGAGCTCCACACTTGACAATCTCACAAAGTAATGGGCGACGCTGAAGGCGAGCCCCACCAGAATGACAGGCTAATCCTTGAGGGGGGAAATATTGCTGTTCTGCATAAGCCGTTGCTCTCTGCTTAATTAATCTCTAAAACTTTCAGGCCTTAATGAGAATAATTAGACTCGACAGTCCTGAGCTTAATGCGCAACTGCAGACAACAGAAATCATGTTCAGTGTATAAGCTTCGCAGGGGCCGCTGAAAGACAGGCTAATGTTATTTACAGCGGCCCCAGCCAGGGGCCGGATGGGGGTTCAGACTTGAAATGCGCATAGAGCTCCCCGAGGACAATTTCTCTCAGGAGAAGGGGACCAGAGCCCCCCTTTTGGGGCTCTCACTCCATAACAAACCGTGGTCTAGACAGGACCTGGCTAGAAATTCCCTTATTACCACCCCGGCCAGACTCCATTCATCATCACCTTGAACGGAACGCTAGTGCAAAACCTCCAGGCCTCTCCAGTTGCAATAATGAATGGAGGCGGCCCCGTTGCTGTTGAGCGCTTACTGCGCTCCGGTTAGTGTCTGCCAGCTTCTGGAAACACCTCATTTTCCAGAAAAGCGTCCATTTGTCAACAGAGGGATAATGCTAAAACCTTAAAGACAAATCAGACAGAAGGCAGCGCTGGGAGACGCAGGCAGGGTTTGGCCTGGAAGAGGTGGCCGCTTTGGCTCGAACACAGTTTCTCGGAATGGTTAGCCTCGTGCCTCCCTCCGACTTCTCCAAGGAAAGGTTTAATGTGAAATCTCCTGGGGATGCCAGGATCGCTCAGCAGGTCGAGCGCTTGCCTTACAACCGTGAGGTCTTGGGAATGAATCCTGATCCCGGCCCGTGCAAACCCATGTGCTGAACTGCAGCACAACCGGTGACCGCCGGTTCTCGCCTCCCATGGGGGACCCCCAGTTTGGTTCCTACCCTGCATAGCCCCACATCCACCTGTATGGAATGAAACCATGTCACAAGTAATGATGTACAACTATGGAGACTGCTCTGGGCCCTCCCCTCTTCTCTCTCTCTCTCATCTTCTCTCAAACAATAAAATAAATCTTTAAAAAAAAATTAAATTAAATTTCCTTTGCAGCAGTTTGGGCTCACCCTCCCCAGAGGGAGAGTCTAGAAGCTTCCTGTGGGTGTTACAGGGACAACTGGGTTTGTCTGCCGCATGGGAGTTTCTCACACAGGGCAGAACAAGCAGGCGGTTCTCAGCCCTTTAGGAGTGAAGATGTCGGAATTGGTCACATGGGTGTGGTGGGATGTCGCTAGGTCCTCAGGAGTGAGGATGGATTTCTGCGTGTTCAATTGGAGATAGTTATTTCAGGAGGCATGAACATGGCGAGCGAAGCTTCCTAAACTCTCCTTCCGTTTTATAAGAAGTCATAATGTCCATTTGGAGAGAAGTGAAAAAACAACACATAAGCAAAATGACTGCTCGGTGTGTCTCAGTTTTAAAATAAAAGACTTCAGGATTCCTACAGATCTAACGAGGTTAAAGCAACGTGTTATTAGAAAGCCAACGTGTGACCCTTAAAAAACAGAAATTAACACACACACACACACACACACACACACACCCCCCAATGTGAGGACAGGAACTTTGACCCCGTAAATGACACTGGGCAGGAGACTTTGTTTTTTTATTTTCAATCAAGGATCTAAAACAGACTTCAAAGGGCATGCAAGCTGACAGTTTTATTTTCTCCTTGAGGAAGAAGAAAGATGAATAAGTGTAAAGCCAGATCATTCTCAAAATAATTGCAGCCCTGACATATCTAAATGAGTTTGTAAAAGAAAATACAGTGGCAATTGATCTTACTAATTAGAGATGCACCAGGATCGTAAGACCCACTTATCCACAGACTGCCTGCCTGCAGCTACAAAAATAAAATACGTAAAGTAAAATGAACCACTTTCTCCTGGGGAAAGCAATTTCTTTCCTCCTTGCTTTTGAAAGTCAGGTGGGAAGAATCCCACCAGTGACCCCTTGTGCCCTCCACAGTGGGCAACTGCCTGGACAGTAGAGTTTGCACTGGTTGTCTTTTGTCCCTGAGAGCACAGGGTTTACACTGTATTTTGCGATGTCACTCGAAGTGCAGCAGCTTGTCACAATTGATTGAACACGTCATCTGACAAACAAACAAACAAAAATAGGCAACAAGGAACTGCGAGAGTGTTTTTTCTGTGCCTGTTTGTGTCATTTACCCGTGAAGGATGGTACGGGGGGCCCAGGGCAGGTGGGCCCAACCCTGTCAATGATTCATTCTGTCTCTGCACTCCCAGAATCCGATTTCTACTCACAATCACTTAGCATATAGAATAGACTCGAAATGGGACAGCCGGGGATACAATGCTGAGTGACAACTGCTTCTGAGTGTGGCCCAGCCCTAAACTATGGAAAGTGATGCTTCAGGTTGGTTGGATTCAAAGCTGCTGTGAGTTTTTCTCTGTATTGTGGCAGAAGAGACAGAATGGGAGAGAGACAAGAGAGGAGGAAAGAGAGGAGGAAGGGAAGAGGTGGAGGAATCCTAAATTGTTGACCCCTGGGAGGGACAGCTGGTAATGTCTGTGTGTGTTTGTGTGGGGGGGGGGGGGGGGGGGGGCAGATGTGGGCATAAAAATTAGAATGGGCGGGCAGACACCTCTGTGCCTACCATTGTAAGGTGAGTGGGAGCTTAAACTCAGTGTTGGCAGGATCAGAATCTACGCAATAAGAAGCTTCCTCTAATTTTCACTAAGATGCAGCGGGGGCCAGAGGTGAGCTGACAGGGACAAGAGCAGCATCATTTGAAAATGAAGCAAGGCAATAGTTTGTTACTGAATGTGACCCATGGCCTCCTTTATCATTCGAAGTGTCTGAAATAGAAAATCTCAAGGCCAACAGTCTCGGGGCCCATATCGGTATCAACTACACAGATGAAAAGAAAGTATTAATAACTAACTAATTCACTCACTTAACTAACAGACACAAATCTTTCAAAAGCAAACCACACTCTAATATTAATATAAACAGGTTCTTTTTTAAAAAAAATTTATTTTATTGTTTTTGACAGACAAAGAGGGAGACGGAGACAGAGAGAAGGGGAGGGCCCAGAGCAGTCTCCATAGTTGTACGTCATCAGTTTTCAACATGGTTTTGTTCCACACAGGTGGGCGGTGGGGGGGTGTGCAGGGCTGGAACTGGGCTGGGGGCCTCCCGCATAGGAGACATGCCCCCCACCCCAGCTCCCCACCCTCCCCACTCTTGAGCCAGGGGCTGAACTGGGGGGTGAGAACCAAACTCGGGGCCTCCTGTATGGGAAGCTCACCCCAGTTCAGCACATGGATCCACTGGGGCCAGGAATCTATCCTCAGTCCCTGGGACTGCAAAGCAAATGCTCAACCCACAGAGCCATCTGGGCTTCCCCTAAACAGGGTCTTTCTTGAGGTGTGAGAAACACACGTGGCACAAGTCCCCTGGTGTAGGGACTCACTAGTTCTGATCCCAGAATTAACTAGGGTGGCTGCAGATGTTGGAGATGCTGTGCGGGTCACAGGGAAGGCCATGAAAAACTAAGGCCCTGAGAGCAAGGCCCCAGTTCTGCCCGGAGTAGCTGACACAGCCCGGTCAGGGAACCAGAAAGAATGCTCCCAACAGATCAAAGCCCCGAGTCTCTTAAAATGGAAACGAACATTTTAAAAAAGGACTTTCTCAAGGGAGAAATATGTAGTAAATCAGAGCTTTCGAAAGACAACTGGGGCCTGTGCTGGATTTTGAATAACTTACCATTTAATACATGTTCTATTTTTGACCCTTTAGGGAACTATACAAGCCCATCTGAAACTGATGGGTCAAAATAAATTAATGTGGTTTTTTTGTGTTTTTTTTTAATCTCCTTTTTATAAGTTTCGTGATGGAGAAAGATAATCTGGAAGCTTTCTTTTTACAGTTTTATGATGAGGCCATGCGATTTCACAAGAGAGAAATGGTTTTCTCTTCATACCAATTCATCTAGGTGAGTTTTTGGTGAATTAAGTCCAGCATCCGAGGTCTTGGGATCCACAAAGAGAAGCCAGTGTATGGAATATTGAAGAACTGTTCTTGGGTGTCCTTTGTATGATCATGATCATGATGATAATGTATAGTACTGATATGCTCAGTGTGTATTGTCTCTTCAACATGTGTGTGTGTCTACACGTATAGAGGAGCCAGAAGCTGAACCATTTCATGCATCCCCAGTGCTGGTGGAAAAGGAATACTCAATCTAAGTTGGAATTCCTCATCTTTCCTAATCCTTGTGATTCTGGGCACACAGTCTGTCCACATACATTCTCGTGGTCTTGTAAAATCTTAGCTGTTCTTGACCATCTTTGAACTGGGCACAGTTCAGAAAGTAGCATTCTTCTAACCAGCGCTTTGAATGGTTAAACATCATGCGGGTTCATTTTATGGGGTGTGAGAAAAAAATACGGTGAATGTTTAAATAAAACATGTGTTACAGTAAAAGACACATTGCCGTGAATCCCCCTCAAAATATGCCCCCTTGCTTCGAACACACTTATCCCATCGTTCTTGCCACTTTCGGACGCCGTTCTGGATGTCCTATTTCATGAGTGTCTTTAGTTGCTCTGTCATGGCTGCCTTGACGTCTTGAATCCATTCAAAACGTTTACCTTTCATGGTCATTTTCACTTTGGGAAGAGCCAGAAAGTCACATGGTGCCATAGCTAGTGAATAAGGTGCATGAAGACACACCATAATGGTTTTATTTGACAGAAATTGCCATACCAGAAGCAATGTATAAGCTGAATTGACTCAAGACATCAAGGCGGCCAAGACAGCATAACTACTGGTAATGGCATTCAGGAAAGAGGACTTCTAGAACTGCTTCAGGAAGTGGCAAGAACGATGGGATACATGCGTTCTAAGTGAGGAGGGTTATCTTGAGGAGGATTCATGGCAATGGGTCTACTATAATAATTTTTAAAAATTTAATTATTTACCGTATTTTTTTGATCACACCTCATACCCTTGTTTTGGAAAGAGAGTCTCATTTTCACGAGTGGGTGCAGCAAATGCTGTAAGCAAAAGCCCAGGCCTCCTCACACCACTCTGTCACATCTCTCTGCCGAGTGTGATGGTGCCCAGCTGGCATTCCCCATAACCCAGCCCTGGTGCCAGGGCTGAGAGGATTCGGGATCTGAGCAATGAGTCAAAGACCACATGCAGTTCAGTTTTGCATGTTTTTTGAGTGCAGGCCAACAGAGACCATGGCCTCACATAATTTTTCTGCTGGGCGTGGAATAGTGCCATAGGAAGATGATTCATGAGAAGAGATTGTCGAGTTTCTCCCTGGAACTGAATTGGAAAAAAAAAAAAACTGAGTTGGGAAAAAAAAAAAAATCTCAGTCATATACACAGTCACATAGAACCAAATTTATATCTTTAGCTTTGGGAATCTACATTCATTATTTCTCTCACTTGGCTTGAAAAACAGGGAAAACCGGGCCACAAAACTCTTGTTGGATTATAAATAAGAGTTTTGATTGTGCATTAGAATTTGGGCCATAATAGTAGCTACTATGTGCTTTGTGTTCTTGGTTTATAAAGTGCTTTGCCTACGTATGCAAACTTCATATTAGCTCTGCATGTAGGTATTATTCGTTTGCTGACATTAACCAATGAGAAACTGACATCTTTATGAGAGGTCCCATGGATAATATGAGTGTGATGGAGGGTTGACCTTCCCATCCAAGCCCTCTACATCTTGGGAATTTTTCTTTCAGCCACAGATGACTTGTTGCCATCTAACACCCATTTTTCAATACCACATGGGTGTCCAAAATTCAATTCTGCCTGGAACTGAATGGCAAAACCTTGGTTGACGAAATCCCAGCCATGCACACAAAAGATGCTTAGAGCCAAACACATATATCCTAGTGTGTCTGATCCAGGGTTCACATTACAACCCACAAGTTCAAAGGCAAGGTTTTCAACAAGACTGCCCAATCTTCAAACACCAGCTGCAAGTGGAGGTCCCAGACTACCCACACTTTTTGTCTGACTTGACTACAAATTCAGAGGTTCCCACAACCCCTCAGGTTCCAGAATTCACTAGAATGACTCACAGAATTCAGAAAAGTGCTGTACTTACAATGACCAATTTGTAAAGGATACAAATGAACTTCCAGATGAAGCGAAACATAGGGCAGGGTCTTGGGAAAGGGGAATCAGCTTCCAGACCCTCTCCTCATGGAATCCAGGCATGTCTCCTCCCAGCACATTGACATGTCCACCAACTAGGATGCTCTCTGAGGCTTCTTGTTGCTGTATTTCTTTTTACATCAAGCTTTCGTTGTGTAGGTATGTTGATTAAACCATTGGCTATGTGACTGAACTCAATCTCCAGTCCCTCTCTCCTCCCCAGAGGTCAGAGGATGGGGCTGAAATTCTAACCCTGTGATTATGCGGTTAGTTTTTCTGGTGACTAGTCCCATTCTTGAAGATGTGTAGGGACCCTGCTATGAGTCAGCTCATTAGCATAAACCCAGGTATGGTAGAAGAGTGCTTATTGATGAATAACAAAACACTCCTATCACTCAGGATAGTCCAAGGGGTTTTGAAGTTCTACCTGGGAAACTGGGGACAAAGATTTATTTACTATTATATCACAGTGGTCCACAGTAGGTAGGTTTCAACTAAGGCTACTCAACACTTCCCCCAACCCCTGCAGGTGCAAACTGCCCCAACCACAAGAGTGAATCTACTCCCCCCCGCCCTTGAATATGAGCTGACCATATGACAGACATGCTATAACTAACAAAGCAAAGGAAGTGACATTCAACAACTTCTGAGCCCACGCCTTAAACTAGCTGCTACCTTCCACTTTTGCTCTCTTGGGACACTCACTTTGGAAGTCAAAGGCCATGCTTTTAGAGAGTTCAGGCTAGATATTTGCATGACCAGAGACTATACTGTGAGACCCTGGTGGATGAGAGACCCTCGTGGATGTTTCTGCCAATCTCCTGGCAGTTACTCCAGCTACACCACAGAAAGGGGGAGACGAGGAACCTCCCAGATGCTCCAAGTCATCTTACTGCATTGTGAGACATCATGCACATTTTGTAGTTGTATGAAATTTAGGGCAGTTTGTTAAACAACAGCACATAATTGACTCATGGACCTATTGAGGTTCACGTGACAGGTTAGTATTTTGGCAACCATACCTCACAAAATGTCCTTCCCAGAAGCATCTCAGTTATGCAAAATTCTGCTACATAGAGTCTCAATGTAGGAAAAATTTAGGGGAGCATGTTCTATATTTAAAAATTATAATATTGAGCCTGATATAGTTTGATCATGCTTTCTGGGTAGTGAGCACACAATGCAATGCATAGACAATGTAATATAGAATTGTACACATGGAAACTATGTGATTGTTCCTAACCAATGTCACCCCAATAAATTTAACAATTAAAAAAGAAAAAATGGATATAAAGAAAAGTTTGATCATGTTTTCTCTAGGGTTTCTTTGATCTGACTTCCTGTCATTGTCTTCCATGTGCTTTTCTGTGTCCTCCCAGTTCATTCACTTGGTGAGCCTAATACAAAAACTAACTATACACTAATGAAACTTTCCCCCAAACAACCGTGCAAGGACTTACTTATCCAAGTAGGTTTAATTACTCATTATAATCACCATTGTCAGTGCCTATGTTTGTAGAACCTATAACCAAAGACAAACCAAAGCAGTGGTATTTAAAAAAGAATATATATATATATATATATATCCTAAATTTATCTTTTTTTTTTATTTTTTTTTATTTTATTGTTTGAAAGGAGAGAGAAAAAGAAAGAGGGAGAAGGGGTGGAGGGCCCAGAGCAGTCTCCATAGTTGCACATCATTGGTCGTGACATGGTTTCATTCCACACAGGTGGTTGTAGGGCTGTGTGGGGCGGGAACTGAACTGGGGGCCTCCCATATGGGATCTGAGAACCTTTGCCACCACCTGGTGATTATCAGTGGAGCCATAGTTCAGCATATGGGTTTGTACGGGCCGGCCTGGGATTTGATCCCCAGACCTCACAGTTGCAAGGCAAGCGCTCAACCTGCGGAGCTCTCCCAGCCTCCCTTAAACGTTTCTTAACAAGTTCAGGAGCACAGGCCTCAGAGGGTAAGGCAGACTTACTCCATGCCATCATTCAGGGACCCAGGTTCCTTCCAACATGCTGCTCGGCCATCTCCTAGGACAGGGGACAACGCTGGGTGCCTGTGATTCCTGGAGGATGGAAAAAGTCCTGGAGGAGCTCATGTGCAATATTTTAAACAGAGATCTGAAAACAACCCACAGCACTTCCATTTTCTACTGAGAATTTTGTCACGTGACCACGCCTGGGTAGCCACATGTCTAGGGGCCATTTTATTGCTATGGAAGCCTCAGACTCAGCTTTTGTACTTCTTCAGGAGAAGAATAAATATATTTTGGGAAATAATTAGTAATATGTGCCCCATATGTCTTACAGTCTTTAAAGACAATTTCAAAAATGATGGCATTAAAAAAATTAACCAGTGGTAGCATCCTTATAATGATTAGATTGGCTGCCAACAAGTCTAACACTTTAAAGAGACTAATCCTTTTTTGCATGTATAAAGTCTACAATATTTGTTTTAAAAGTTCATTAAGTTTTAGTCCTATTTAATAATTTACTCTTTTCATGATGTCTACCTTCTCCTGAGAGCCAAGCCAAGAGTGGCAGTAGCTCCACAGCTTCAGGTCCCAGAGAGATGGGGACTAATTGGCCCACAGCAGTTCATATTCTGCCTGCTAGTTGCTTCAGAATGACTCCTCAAATAAGGACCCGGAACCATTTCCTCATGCCCTTGACTTCTAATGGCCCTTATGTGTTCACCGGTGTTAACTTGCGTGGGAACACTTGCACCTTGTCTTCCTATTTTGTGTTACTTACAAATTGCCACATAGCAACGGGCATATTTGATTCAGTAGCATACATTTAAATGTTTAAAATATGAGGAGTGTTCAAGGGATGCCATTTCACTTAGCAGTCAACGCTAACATCATTTTTTTTTAATGCTCTGCATTTCCATGATGTAGCCAAAGCTTTATTTATCATCAGATTTGCATCTTGTGATGTATTCTTGAGCCAGCCAAACTCATCTAACAGCAAGCTCATTTAGTGCGAAGTAGATTTAAATGTGGCTGCTTTAAAATGGACCACCCTGTTTAAATGATCCTCTGGATATAATTAGAAGAAACTTGCGTTCTACAGATAGGAAAAAAGAGGCAAACCAAATGATCTCTCTCCCCCTGGGTAACTCTTGAGCACATACCAATAAAACTGCTTATCAAGAATTGATTTATTTTTAATATAACTTTACCCCAATTTAATAGGACATAGTTTAGGAATGACACACCACATCCAAACAGCCATCCACAGTGAACAAATCGTGATATGTCCAGCTTCTAGCTTCCCTTTTCTCTTCAGACAAGAGAGAGAGGAAGGAAGGAAGGAAGGAAGGAAGGAAGGAAGGAAGGAAGGAAGACAGAGTTAATGAAACAATCTATGCTCCAATTTTGACTTATGTTTGGAAGCATTTTATCTCAAGAGTACACTAAGATTCTGTCACGTAATTCCACTTCCATCCCAGCTTCAATGACTAAGGGTAATATTATTTGGGAGCTATTGACTTAAAAAGTCACCATCCAAATAGGATCTGGTTGGATTAGCACGCTTGTCAAATCTCTCAGCCCCAACACAATGAAGAACCTCAGAATAGAGCTGCTGCATCCCAAGTCCTGGTGGATCCAAGCCTGGTGCCAGCCATTCAAAATAAAAGCCCGTTGAACTTTCAGGGCATGCTTGCACACTTTTGGGAGCCACCAAGTTTAAAGAGTTGAGTCAGTTCAGTGGTGATATCACCAGACCAGCGTCTCCTAGGCAATGAAAGTAGTTGCCATGGAAATGCCAGTGCTGTGCCCCATCAATAGCCTCACAATTTTGACAGTTCAGAAAGTGACTATTTAGGAATTTCAATTAGAGCAGAAATATACACACGTAGGTGAACAAAATGCTTAAAAAGTTTGTAGAAAATAATTTAGATTCCTTTTTTTTTTTATTTATTTATTTTTTTTATTTA
>PVKE010002771.1:16380-78863 GCA_004027555.1 Craseonycteris thonglongyai
CATAGTTATTTCTATTTTACTTTTTGACAGATAGAGAGAGAGACAGAGACAGAGACAGTTAGAGAACCGAACTGTGGGAACTCCCCAGTTCAGCACGTGGGTCCTGCCTGGGCCGGAGCCGGGATTCGATCCTCGGTCCTCATGGCCTCAAAGCGAGCGCTCAACCCGCTGAGCCGTCCCGGCTTTCCCCTCCTTTTTTTTTAATTAGAAGGCAGACCTCTAAATATATTCTTCATGTGGAAATGATTCTCTGGATAACATAAGAAGCCCTCTGTAAAGAAAAAAGATGCTCAAGTTCTTTTATCTCCTTTGCTTCCTTGGAAAGGCAAGAGGCCCTAAGAATAAATAAGTTGTGAAAAATGATCAGCAGATTTTATTTAAACAGGGTAGCCACAATATGTCATGCTTGTTAAGTTAGAATTCATGCATATTATTAAGAAAATGTTTAGAACTGTTTTATGTGCAATTCCTCCTATTTGTACAGTTCTGGCAGGGGATTCTTTCTCACAACTCCTCTGTGAGAGTTAGAACTCCTGTTATCTTTTTATGTTAAGGGAAATCGAGGCTCCTGAGGATGTGAATGAGCTCCAAGCAGGGGGGTGGTTGAGATTCCAAGCCAGGACCCAACTCCCATCGCATTGGGTGCTACTTGCTCTTGAACTCATGGAGGACAGCTACCCCAGTGAGAGCAATGCTTTCAACACATCCTTCAAACAGAAAGGCCCCACTACAAAAGCACAACACAGGGGATGCTGGGATAGCGCAGCGGTGAAGTGCTGGTCTTGCAATCTTGAGTTTCAGGGCTCAAGTCCCGGCCTTGCCCATGCAACCCCATATGCTGAACTGGGGCACAACTGGTAACCGCCAGGGTGGCAATGAAAGTTCTCACTTCCCATGCAGGAGGCCCCCTGTTCCCGCCCCACGCGGACCCACATCCACCTGTGTGGAATAAAACCATGTCACAACTAATGATGTACAACTATGGTGACTGCTCTGGGCCCTCCCTGCTTCTCTCTCTCTCTCTCTCTCTCTCTGTCTCTCTCTCTCTCTCATGTTCTCTTGAACAATCAAATCTTTACAAAACAAAACAAAGCAAACCATGAAGCTATTGGGGAGCAACACGAAAACCTATAACAAAGGAAACAGATCTTCTTATTAGAGCTACCCAGTGTTAGTACAATAATATTAATTCGTGCAGGTTACTACTACTATTAATACAAATATCATGGTCACTACTATGAACAGTTGTGCTAGTCATTCTCAGTTAGTTCCCTCCATCAGATGCAGGTTCTGTGCCCCGAAAGGCTGACCCATGACCTGGTATCAACTGGACACACGCTCTGTTTCTGGTTGGTTTGGATGATGGAGACTTAGGCTGGAAATCAGAGGGGCAGGAGAGAAACATTCATTTCTTCCATCTGTGCCTCCCCTCTTCCAACTGGTCATTTCTTCCTGCTTTGTTGGCTTCTGAAACCTGCCATGACCTTGGTAAGTAGTAGCAATACCCATGAAGTCTTCAGCTAAGCCTTTGGTGTCATTGTGTCCTGCCCGGACCTGACTGTTAAAATAGCAAACGTTTAGAGCAATCCTTACTTTATCTTTGCCCCGGTGCTAAGCGTTATGGATGTTCGCTCTAATCTTTGCCATAACCCTGTGAGGTAGGTGCTGTTACCAGACGCATTGAAAGATGAAGGCAGAACCTATGCTATGCTTTTCACAGCTGTTAATTCCTTCAGCCTCGTGAATCCCCAGTGGGGAACAGTGACTGTAAGACATAAAAAGTTAGGAGAGAACTTAAGGGCCCAGCTTCTCACGGGCAGTCTGGCCTCCTTGCCCAGAGCATTTTCTCTCTTCACCCTGTTCTGTCACGTAGCTCTGCTTGTTGCCCATGGGAGGTGTAGGATTCAATGACACGATTACAATCCCCAGGTCTGGCTTTCTGCCAGGAGTCCTCACTTGGAGAACAAGAGAGTAAACATTTGCTGCTTCCGATGGCCCAGAGAGCAGCAACCTCCTGGCCTCGCTTGACCTATGGGTCCTTGCCTGAGGTTGTGCTGAGAATACCGGAAGTGAGTGCTCAGCCCTGGCCTGGTGCTATTGGGTGCCCAGTGACGTTTTTAACCAGGCAGCTAGAACTAGAAGGCTTTGGACTAAGAGGAATGGGAAAAGGGAAGAGGAGGTCCTGCTTGAAAACCTGTGTAAAGCTTTTAAAGAGGACTTTTTCCACCAGCCTACCACTTACATCTCCTGGCCCCGCCCCACCCCAGGCTCCCTGCACCTGCACCTTGGGTTATAAGGGGCCCTTCTGGGGAAATTTTCTCCTGTTTCTTTCCCAAGCTTTTCTTGTTCATTTTAATGAGATGTTACCTTCTGGGAGAAATAAAGGGGCCAATGAAGCAATCTCATAAGGTTTGACTTGTCCTAGGTCTACTTCTCCTTGTGCATGTGCCTGGCCACTTTTATTAGTCGTGGTAACATGGACTCACTGCCCAGCCACTAAGGGTCAGCTACTCTCCTGGGCATTGAAACAAAGAACTGAAACCAACAAACCAACCAACAAAATCCCTGGCCTGGAAAAGCCGTGAAGGCCAAAAGGCATCTTACTGGGAACCGAAACAGAATGAAAACAAAACTGAAGCAAACCCCCCCAAACAAGCAATACAGAAAATCATTGTCCTGGAAAGGTCCAGAAGGTAAAGAAGGATCTCCTGCGTCATTGTTTCCCCAGATACCTGTCACATAGAAAATGCTTCATAACTACTTAATAGATCAAGGAGTGAGTCAATGGATGACCTTAACAGCTAGTTTGGGTGAAAAAATACTTGAAGACACTTGCTGATTTAAAATGGATTGCTTACATTACTTAACACATCTGCACCGATCACATGTTTACAATAACATAATGCATTGAAATTTACCTTTATTCACAAAGCACATTCATATTTTGGTTCATGGTAGCACTGTAGCTGCTGTGATGTAGCTCAGCAGAGGTACTAACCCCATCACTTGGATGGAGAGACCAGTCCCCGACCCCGTGCCACCAGGCTGCCTACTGGTAGACTTGAACCTGAACCTGTCTGACTTCAATGTGTGCGCTCTTTAATTGAACGGCTGCATTGAGAAATTAGTTTCCTTCAGGAAAGTCTGGTAAATGTCTTTCTTTAGTGTCTTAACCCCATTCAATGAGCACTCCCACAGCTGCTGCCAGGAAGCAGGCCCTGTGCTAGGTCAGGGTTATGGAGATGAGTAGCTCACCATCTATTCAAGGAGAAAGGCAGCCAAATGAGTATCTAGCAACAAGCCTTCTTCATTCTTCACCCAATCTAGCTGTGCGAAGAACCTTCAGAACCGGCATTAGAAACATCCATGGTAAAATCCACAGCATACCCGTGCACACAAACAATTGCTCAGTGGGGGCGGGGGAGGTCAAGTAAATTTATATGAAGCAGAAAAAAAATAATTGCCTGGGCCTTGCCTAATTACTCTCATCAAGCTGCATGGTCTACCTTTAGATACCATATAGCAAAGCTTCCAATTCTCTGAGGAAGAACTCTGACATTAGTCGAGTCATTATGGGACTGTGCTGGGAGTTCCAAAGCAGTTACTGGAAGAGGATAGAGACTCAGTGTATTCTCTTTTTGGTGCCTTCAAAGCCTTCAGTCAAATTGATTTCTTCTGCAGCTTCAACTTAGTTTTTGCGTAGGATCTGCTATGGGGCTGGATTTAAAAAAAAATTTTATATTAGAAAAACTTAAACGTATACATACAAGAACAACAACTGCATGGATTCATCATCCATTACTCAGTCTCAATTAACGGTCAATATTGTGGCTATTTTATTCCCCTCCCTCTCTACTTCACTGTGTTTTGTTTGTTTAAGATGATATCATTTCACTCCTATATACTGAAGATTCAAGTGGCAGTTAGACACAGAGATAGAGACGTGACCTGGCCTACATTAGGCTTCCTGAGCTTTGTGGGCCTTGGTTTCTGGAGAATTATCCCAGTGGTCCTACTTGCTTATTTAAATCACATCCATTCATCTGGGTGTTGATTTTCACAATTCCTTATAGTTCTCATATGTTGGTTTTGAGGATCTAGTTTGAGTACCTCCACTTAAGGACAAACCTGAATAGTTTCATTTGCTTTGAGAGACATGCAAAAGGAGTCAGTCCACATCATGCATGAATAGAACAAAAAACAAAAAACAAACAAACAAAAAACCAGATGGGGATGCTGGGATAGCTCAAAAAGGTGAGCACTTGTGAGGTGCGGGGATCAAGTGCTGGCCCTGGCCCGTGCAGACCCATGTGCTGAACTGTGACTCAACTGGTAACCACCGGGGTGGCCGTGAAGGTTCTCACCTCCCATAAGACAGGCCTCCAGTTCGGTGCCTGCCCCGTGTGGCCCCACATCCACCTGTGTGGAATGAAACTATCTCACAACTAATGATGTACAACTATGGACGCTGCTCTGAGTCCTCACCCTTTCTCCCCCTGCCCCCCACCGCCACTTCTGTCAAACAATACAATAAATTAAAAAAAAACAACAAACCAACCAACAAACAGACATGCGTAACTAAAAGTCAATGAGCAAAGAGAAGCACAATTTGAAAGAGAAATTTACCAAACATCGAGACACGCAGATACTGTTCTTTGTGTGGCAGGTATGCAGGGCTCTGCCAACCACTGGTAGTATTGAACCCCGGATTTTTAGTAAGAGAGTGTTTGACCCAACATCCTCACCAGAAGATGCTATTACGATCCACAGGTGCAGAGATATTAAGTAATTTTCTTAATGTCACACAGCTTGCTTTCTGATGCCAAAGCCTGAGCTCCTAACCACTTAGCAATACTGCCTGCAAATACTGATGACAATATCAAGGGACAAAGAGTGACCCTTTGAACTAAGGTGACCAGATTGTAACATTGGTAAAGCGGGACACCATTGACCGGAGGGAGGGGGTTCTTGATGAAAAATGTGGTCTATCTCCCGCCGTTCCCTAGCTTGTCGTGCATTCTTTCCAAAAATTGGGACTTTTTTAAAACGCCGCGGGACGCGGGACAAATTGTTAAAAATCGGGACTGTCCCGCCAAAAGCGGGACGTCTGGTCACCTTAACCTTTCCAGAACATGGCAAGGGGTGAGCCTAGCCGTAAGCTCCTTGAACTGCTGAAGTTTTCTCCAGGGAAGACATTTGCTGTGGTTGGTAGTACGCGATACTTACGAGATCAATGCACAGAACTGCCTGTAATATATGGAAATGACCATTTTCAAGGAAAGGGCCCTTCTAAAGGCACAGTTAGCTCAGAGGTGAGAGTCGGACCATGATGAAGCTGGAAGACCCGAGACTCCATCTGCCCGGGGAAAAAGGCAGGCCTGGCAAACCACCACTGCATCCCCAGTGATGGAAAGATAATTCCAGGCATTTATTGACCCGATGGCAGGTTGGGTGCAGCATCTCTAAAGACGAAAGAAAAACCAGCTCACTCTGTATAACAAGTTCCTGGGTATGGATCTGCCAAAGCCCCAACTATGAGAAATGACTTTTGCAAGTTCTGTCGCCTGGACACACATCTCGTGGTTCCAAGTCCGTACACGGCCCATGCTGATGGCAGGAACGAGAGGTGACATCTGGCCGGGACATTCATTTATTGACAAAGCTGTGGTGGTACTTGGGTGGCCCCTAATAGATGCTATTGATGCAAGACTGACCTGCTCCAAACCCCCTCTAGGCATGGGGTGTGGCTGCCAGTCTATGAGAAGAGAGGACAGGGCTCCACAATATGGGTTGTTGAACATTATCGGCTACCTCAGAATGAGTTCACTCTTCTTCTGTGACTGCTTATATTTCACTCCCACAACTCCTCGACTAGATTGATATTTTTGGAAATGACTAGAAATGCAGAGATAAGCCCAGCCTGGAACCTGTCGTGGGAGTTTCTCCCCAAGTCAGCTCAGGTCCTCCAGGGGCAAGACTCAGCTTGTGACCTGCGCCAGGGCATTTCTCTTTACCCTGCCCACCGAGCTCCACATCTTCTCAACTTGCCATCTCCAAGGTAATTAAGGGGGATGAGTAAATCACACACTGAAAACAAACAGCCCTGAGGGCTTAAGTCCGTGTCAGTCAGCGAGACTGGCATCCACACACAGTGCAGGGGACCTGGGGTCCGCGTTACACACAACACCCCGTGAGATCATTAGGGCTCCTTCAAGTCCATGGCTTTTCGGGGAAGCCACAGCCCCTCCCTTTTGCCCAAGCAAATGCAATCAGATTCAACTGGGAGCAAATTAGGGAGGCAAACTAAAGCATGCCTACTGAAAACCAGCAAGAAACTCAACTGTTGGCTATTCGAAAAATTAGAGACCGTTTAACGACAAGAGACCATTCTGTGTGGGGTATAAAAGAGGCCTTGAATGGCCAGGGCCAGGCCCGAGCTGAGGGCTGGCATCCAGGTGCGATCAAATGCCTATCAAGGGGCCGGCCCGGCTGGGGCTGGGTTCACCTGAGTCCTTATTAGCTGATGAGCGGAGGCTCCCCGGCCAACCAGATGTGTGAAAACTGGCCACGCACCAACTTTCCAAACCGAGGACATGTTTTCTCAGTAGACTTGCTTGTATAATTTCCCATGTAAGAGGAAAAATAGCATTGGCAGCATTTTCCCCAAAGCCTGGCGCTCTGTCAATTTCAGTCCTTTAAAACTTAAGAATTCTAACAGGGCATCTGTAACCGGAGTCCTGGCCGCCTTTTTATGTACATAGGTGCTTTTTTCCCCCTGCTTCCCTATTTCCTTTTAGACCTCATGGTCACACATCATATATTAAGATTCTAATTTGTTTAACATCTAGGTGCTGAGCATAAAGGCACCACTAAACACTGATGGATGGGGTAGCTACTGGGGAGCGATCAATAGGGGTGGAGGGGGCTGCAAAGAGAGAGAGAAGTACACAGATGATTTTCATTTCCTAATAGGCATTCTGCCTGGAAACCTGAATAAAGACCTGAAATATGTATTGCTCTAAGGACTGTGAGTGTTTAAAATGTCATCTGAAATTAGTAAGTGTCTTTAAATCTTCACTCTTTTGTCACGTTTTAGTAATGTTTATTACACATCATAAATCTCATTCATATCCACATAAATTGAGTCCCTAGCCACGAGGGAGACAAATACGTCTACTGCCTGATCTAAAATTCCGGAGCGGTGGATGACATCAAATATGATGATGGGAAAAAAAAAGAAAGAAACTCCCCGCAGAAAACTGGTTTGGGGAGAAAGAATACCGCCGACCTCCACAGGTGAAAGAAGAAATGTTAATATCTCCCAAATTCTGTTCAGTGTTTTTAGGGGTGTCAAGTCAATGGTCATGTTCCTAAGGAAAGTTTAAATACATCTTTTCAAATATGCTTGCATTTCCGATTGCTTTGAGGAGGTACAGTCATAATGAATAAAGGAAGTTGAATAGATATAAAAATTTTGTTAAGATAGTGCTCCCCCCCCCCGAAAAAGAAGTAAGTTATCAAGCTTCAAGGCTATCAGCAGTGTGATCTGAGTGGCTGTAAGAACAAACAGTGGAGTGAAAACAAAAGAGTGGAGGAAATGAAGAATTCTGTTCGGAAGGCTTCTAGTGGCTGTTCCCAAACTCCTGAGTTTCAGAGACCAGAAAAACCTTTTGCAAATTTCAGGGGCTGACATATGTTTGACAACTTTTTCTTTTCCCAAATAAGGACATTAAAAAAAAACACGTTATTAACTATGATTGGCATACCCATTCTAGACCCTCCTAGCCAGAGCTTTAAAAATGGAGTATGTCTAGCTTAAGGGAAAACTCTCCCCATTTGTCCTCCATTTTCTCGTTTTATGGTAAGTTGTCCTGAGTGTGGAATGCCAACGATCATTTTGGAATTGCTTTAGGTTTCCAGGGGACCTGTTTCTAATCACAGTGAGATCACATGGCCCATCCTGCACCTTGACCTCATGAACTCTGTCCCGAGAGGCTTTAGTCTGCTGAGGGCACGAGTCCCCAATCAAAGGAACATGCAGCTTGAATACCCAGGTGTAGGGCAGTGACCCATCAGGGAGCTCGGAGTAACCTGGTGGGGACAGTGGCTGGCTGAGGTGCTCTAGACTAAGCTAGGTCCTCCCTGGTTGCTGGACAGTCCTTCTGCTTTCAAGTTCTAGTGCAAGAGACACCACTCTCAGAAATCAATCCTGCCCAGCCCCCTCCCCCGGGTAGAACAGAACAATGTTTGGCAAATGTGGCCGATCAGCAGAACAATGTAGAAAGTTATTTTAAAAACGAGGCTTTGGGCCCCAGCTCGGGAAATTCCGATCCAGTAACTCTGGGCTGTGCTCAGGAAGCTGGACTTTTAAAAGAATAAGACTCCCTGGATGATTCTGAAGCCTGGGTTGCAGACCACCATGGGGAGCCCCCTCTTCCCTGGGCGGGTCCCCGGACCCCTGAACAGACTTGGCACCGCATCTCTGACAATACTTAGGGTACATGTTAGATTGCTTTGGTCCCCTGGCCACTGGCCCTTTGGACCCCCCATGCTCACCTCTGCACCATCCCCAACACACACACACACACACATACACACACCAAATTATGAAACATGGCAGGGAAATGACTGAGTCTGGTTCCCTTCCACGGTATCTCATGTCGTGCCTGGCATACCACAAGGGCGACCTAAATCAATCTTTATGCAGTGTATCCATAAATGAGTCCTTCCCACTCGAACATTCTGTATTTCTCTCTTCCCCGTGAATAAGCAGTGAGTGAGCTAAGGTAATAAAATGTTCTGGCTCACAAAGCTCGAGAAGCAGGGAGCTGGGAGGCCGTGATGTTGTAGAAAGATCTCAGCTTGAGTGTATTGCACCCCTAAAGCTTAAAGCACCAGTGAGCCACACACTTGAACTTCCTAAGCTCTCACATCCAATGACGAATAACTGAATATCATTTTCCTTTGAAAATTAGAAACTGACTGACATGTTTCTGAATACTTAAGTCAAGGAATTATACAATATCAAGGAATACACAATTCCATCCTAAAGGGCTGGCCCCTAAATTAAATTTTTAATGATTCCTATTTTAAAACAACAACAACAACAAAAAAGAGCTTTAAGGTTGTTGTTTTTTCCCCCTCTGCTTTCCCACGAGCATAATCCAATGCCTCCCGGATGAAATGATTAATAGAGAAATTCTATGCAAGACTTCATCTGAGTTCTTATGAAAGATCTTCCTTTAAAAACTGTATTTTGATGATCCCAAGGTCAGCATGTTAAGCGAAATAAGTCAGACTGAAAAAAAATCAAGAACCATATGACTTTACTTATATGTGGAATATAAAACTGAAAGTAACAAAGAAATAAAAACTCAAGGACACAGTGAATAGTTTAGTGGTTACCTAAGGGAAAGGGGGGAGAGAGGCAGGGGAGGTGGGAGGGAGCCTCAAATATAGGGATGGAAGGTGGTGAACACACAACGCAACACATGGATGATACACTGTAGAATTGCACACCCGGAACTTATGTAATTTTTACCAACCAGTATCACCCCAATAAATTTAACAATTAAAATAAATGTGTGTGTGTGTATGTGTGTGCATATATATATATATATATATATATATATAAGTAACCGATGTTATCAGCTGTTAGTAGATCAGCTGACAAGCTAAAAGAAGAAGGAAATGGTAAAAAACGTCAGTCAAAAAATTCAAAGCAAAATGCTCCCCATTTTAAAATGAGGAGAAAATTTAAGACTCCCTAGCATTCATTTCATCTACAGCCAGACTGTAATCTGAACATTGCCTTCACTCAGTGGAATATTTTCAGCGTGCACTGGAAGTTAATCTAGATTGGTGTCAACTACCACCTGTCAGACGATGCTGTGTCACCATGAGAAATGGACCAGCAGAAATAAATCACCTCCAAAGTAGCAGGCTACAAATATTGACACACACGTCGCCAGGATTCTACATACACGGTGGGAAATGTGGCCCAGGCATAAACTTTGGGGCTTGTGCATTTATGTATCCTAGATAATCTGCTTTTTATAAATCTGCCTAGCACTAATGACTAGAATGCATTTTTAATCAATTAACTTTGAATAGATGGTGCTCTAGAGGGAACTTGGAACTTGCCTTTGGTGTTACTAATAGTTAAAATGGAAGCATCGATTCAGGAGCGCATCTGTAGCTGTTGTCTTAGAGTGTCCAACCGAAATGACCCGTACGACAGATGACCCTGATCACACCGTATATTTAAAACTGTTCAGCGGGTTTTCACAGACATTGTCATCTTTGACATATGACTCATTAGGTTTAGAGGCTCTGCTTTAAGCCATCGTTGTGACAAAAACAGGCCGGATCCATGCACCTCCGTTGTGTAGGTCCCTCTGTGGACGTGCACAGCTGCTGGGTGGGGCTGGGGTGAAGCACTATTTGTGACAACGTGATGAAGAAGGACAGTGTCCGTGGGACAAAGAGGATCAGGTCTCTTGTGCCTGCTTTATCCGACTGACCTAAAAAGTCTGCCTCAAGTATTCTAGGTTAATCCCTAACATCCCAACTGCTCAAACATACTGTTTCCAGGAACGCCAACATTTTTTCTGGGCCACCAATGCGGACAACCGGGAAATAGCAAGAGACCTGTGGGGTGACTGAAATGGCTCCATTACAACTTTCCTGTATTCAAGACCTAATTGGGTCTCATCAGACCCAATTCCCGAGGGCCCCAAAGGATGCCAAGTCCCCGAGGGCAAGGCTGGGTCTGCTTTGTTGGCTTTTGAACTTGAAGCAGCTATTGCAATGTGCTGCGTAGTGGGTACTCGATCCACGGATGTTCAAGGAATGACTGAACGGAGGGATTCTATAGCTGCTGCAACAAAGCAAAATTGCTTCTCCCCACTTTATTACCCAGCGTCATAATCAGTCTGTCCCTTCTTTGCAGGGGCCTATCTTCTCAGACAACTTGGACTGGGGTGATAATTACCATTTGCCTTACATAAATATGAGATAATTGTTTTTCTTACATTCACCAAACTCTGAGGGATACCCGGGGAATGTTTTATGCAGCAACATGACGGCCTCATAATACCACCATCCGCCTTGCACGGAAAATTAATGACTATTTCATAAAATATTGAGACCTAAGACTGGCACTTAAAACAACATTCTCCTCTTTTGCCCCCTCTGAAAACCGTTCCCTATTAGATAACTGCCAGACCTCAGTAATGTTGTGAAATAAACCTGCAAACACTCTGAGATCAGAGTGACACGCAGGGCCTGGCTCTCACACTGGCGGGCTGGTGGCTGGTTGGTTCCAGCACCCATTAGCATGAGCTAATGAGTAAGCATTCCCTTCCCTGTCACATTCCCCTCCTGTTATTAGCCAAAACCTGAACTTTAGCTTAATTGCAGAAGCCAGCCCGCCCCTGGCAGATGAGGGCATGGTCCTCATTGTTGTGATTGTATTCGAAGTGCTAATTGGGGGGACCATGACAGATAACATGTCCAGACACCACAGGAGAACGGTGGATGGGGGACTGGGAATGATTCCCACACGAAGGGCTGTATCTTCAAAAGCCCCCCGGATTTGATTCTGCTCACACTAGCTCAGCTGTACATGCTCAACTAGATTTCCAAGTACAAGAGGCTCTTACATATCTGGCTTCTCGCATTTGCCCTTAAGTCCCTCACCAGCTTTTCTGAATTTGGAATTGATCATTTCCCTGACTCCACATAAACCCCCCTACCCCGCAGCCTCTCCAATTTCCTACATCTCCCCTGAAGCTTCTGGTTTGTCTCTGCAGGGATTTTGCTTTCAGAACCAACTGGAGACTCAGAAATACGGGAGAAGGAAAAGACAGCTTTGTGCACCTGCAACCCTAGCTTCTGATGTTTAAATCGTGTTGAAATTTTTGTGTAGGCAGGGCACTTTGGTTTGGAATATTTAGGGCCTGCTCACCTTTCTGTAGTAATTTACATCGGCTCCCTAACTGACTGCGCAACATTTCTTTATGCTCACATTTGTTTACCTTAGAAATGGAAATAATCGCACCCTGTGTTTCACCTGCTACCTGTGTCAGTTAGGATATTTTTTGGCTGCCAATGCCAGCAAACAGCCCAACTGGGTTCAGTACAAAAGGAATTCTTGTAAAATCAAAAAGTCCAGGGAAAGGATCTTCCCACAGGGTGGCTGGTATCCAAGGGAGAGGAGAGAAATTGTCTTCCCAGTCTTGAGTCTCCCTGACCTCGATTGCCTAGACGTGGGTCACATGCTCACCCTTGAACCAATCACTGTACACAGAGTACAGGTGGCGCATGCTGATTGGATAATCCAAGATCACAGGCTTCCCTCCTGGTGCCTGAGATGGAGACTCCTTTATGAGCACAATAAAATGAGACTATTGGGTAGGGGAGTTCCCCCCCCAAAAAAATCCACTACTACTAAAATTACTACTGCCTCAAGAGGAGAAAGTGGATACTGGGTGGCATAAACCACAAACATTCACTGAACTGCCACAGAAAAAGGAACAACAGTTGAGATAAGTAAAGCACTTGGCATCTTTTAAACTAAAAAGCTGTATACATTTACAAGATGCAGCAAAATGTTCTGTTAAAACCCTGACGCGAAGCGATAACAGTAGCATGTCGTATGAACTAAGTGTTATTTGGCATTTGCCAGAGTGAGGCTGTTATGATTTCATTGATTTAATGTGACCAAAACTAAGTTCAAACTGAGAACATCTTCCTGCCAGACTGAGGTCTTTCTTTGCAACTTTCCCTTTCCCTAGTTGGGCTATTGTAAGAAACAATAAATTGCAAGACGTGGATCAGCATCACCTGGTCTTCTTTTGTTTTTATCTATTATCGACTTTGGGAAGGAGTCAAGGAGGGAAGTTCTTCAGCCAGTATCATAATAAGCAATGGGAGCATTTACATGACTGCTAATGGCTGAGTTTACACGATGCCTCAAAGCGTCAGTGGGGATGTTTGGCAGCAGCACATTATGACTGTGATTATCACTATAAATTAAGTTTATGTTGATATAATTACCAGTTAAAAGCTCAAGTAATATTGATACTGACACAAGTTCTATGGAAGCCATATTAGTGCAAACAGACTGAATGTTGATCCATGGGAATAATTTAATCTTGCAAGGCCTATTTTTCGAGAAGGAAGACAGTGATCCCCCCGGTAGGTAGTTGGCCAAATTGCTCTGCAGATTCAGATTCCGTAACTCAGCCCCGCGGTCTCCCACAGAGGGTACGTCTAATCCTCGTGGTAACTCTGGCCTTGAACCACAGAAGCTGAGAGAGAGGGGAGGAGATGAGGTGGCAGGTAATGTCTAGGTAGCCCAGTGTGCATGCAGGCCAGCAATAATGAGGACAGGGTCTTGCTGTTGTAGATCATTTGTCACCAGGGCCATCAGGTAGCAGTGTGAGTTGTTTCATTACAAGAACATGACCTTCCTTGAGAGACTCTGGCTGGGGCCAAGAATCATGGGTAAGCCGGCTTCCTCCTCAGCCTTGGGGTAGGGGTAGGGGTCGAAGAGTGTGCAGCCCCTCAAGGTCACTGGCATCAGGATGACTTTTCTCCCACTGAATTGGGCCAGATCCTCAGGACACTCTGGTTTCTTCATGAGCTACAGGCTTTACTTGTATTGTCCGTAATCGTAAGACTATCCCGTGTTCATGGGATCTTCCCTACTGCAGGGGTAAGGGAGCTGGCTGGAGGAGGGTGAGTGAGTTGTAAGACTCCTCCCTGCTAGTCAGTGGTGGACGTGAGGATCAGATCTGCGGCCTGCTGCCTCTGAAGCCATTCTGCCCCTGAAGTATTCGTTCAGCCAGAAACTAGCTGGTCATTCAACACATCGTGCTGAGCACCTACCCTCCCCAGGCATTTCCTGGGAGCTTAACAGATGTCAGCGACCAGAACAGCTCAAGACCTCTGTCCCGTGGAAGTCTGTACTTCAGGCCTGTCCCGGAACGTGTGTGATCTCTTGAGGAACCCTAGTGTGCCCATCACACACTTGCTCAGTGTCTGCCTGGGCCAACATGCTCTGTGGAGGCATCCCCAGAGGCCTGCCGTCTTTCTTTGCCTGTAAGAATTAGGGATGCTGGCTACTTAGCACTCTGAATGCAAACAGGGAGGCGGTTGGTGGCTTTGCAAATTGAGGGAAGTAGGAGATGGTGGTGGCAACTGGCTTTCGGTCTCCTCTTGAGGAGAGAAAAGTTGTTTAATGTGCGTCTAATGGAGAGAGAGAGAGCAGGCTGGGGAGTGTGGTGTCCAAGTGACCCAAGCCCTGTTCCTCCCCGTACTATCTGTGTGCCAGCCAGTCTCTCAGGGCCCCGGGGTCCTTCGAAGTGAAAGAAGGCGAGTGGTGGGTGTTGGCACACAGGTAGGGTTGTGTTAACACACACGAACCTCCTGGAAGAGGGCCAGGCTCCTGAAGAAGAAAAAGCCCCGTGTGTGCTGTTACCAGCACAGCCAACCATGCGGGGATTAGCCTCGGCTTCACTTCTGCTGGGGTTTCTTCCCTTCTCGTCTCTGCTCTCGGGGCTGCCAACTCAAGCTAAGAAAGTGTACGAACGACGACCTTTGGAAACTCCTAAAAAGGTCTCCTTTCCAGCACTGTGTTGGCCAAGGCACATTTTTTTCAGTTCCTAAAAGGGACAAACATGGCCAGTCCAAGGCTCCACCCTTCCCCTGCCTCCCTGAAATCATTTGGGAAACAGAGGTTCAAAGCGTGTTCTCTGGTGTTGGAGGGGATTAATGGCTTTTGGGGGTCTGAGCCGTCCTCCCCAATGACAACCACAGAAGAGGAAGGGGTGAGAGCTGGCAGGAGTTTCTGATGGAGAAGCTGGCACTAACGGTGGCTTTGCTGTGAGGGTTCTGCCCCATCACCAGAGTTGGGGGGACATTAGCCCACCCCAGGGAACCTCCTGAGAAAGAGCCCAGGAGAGGTTGCATCTGCTGCAGCTTTGTCATTTAGATAATCAGTCACAGAGCCAGCCTGACTGGCATTTGGGAAAAGGAGAGGTGCCCAGCAGTTGCTGCCCAAGTGGCTTTGGCACTTCTTGACTGTCATTTGCTATTGTTTCTAGGAAACAAATAATGTGGGAAGCTGGGATAACCCAGCAGGTGAGTGCTGTCTTGCAACCATGAAGTCCAGGGTTCAATTCCTGGCCCCAGCCCGTGCAAACCCATGTGCTGAACTGTGGCACAACTGGTCACTGCTGGGATGGCGGTGAAGGTTCTCACCTCCCATGTGGGAGGCCCCGATTCTGCTTTTGCCCTAAGTGGCTCCACATCCACCTGTGTGGAATGAAACAGTGTCACATCTAATGATGGACAACTATGAGACTGCTCTGGGCCCTCCCCCTTCTTTCAAAACAATAAAATAAATTGCTTTTTTTAAAAAAGAAAAAGTATATATTGATTGTTAAGTCTTCCTTTGATAGTATTTTTCATTTGCTTATAAATTGGGTTTGAACCTAGTCTCACAGTACACACACACACACACACACACACGCCCCCAAACAAAGCCCTTCCACCCTCCAACAAATTATTTATATGCCAAGGTCCTGCGTTCCAGCAAGGCTTCCGTTTGTTTTAAAGGACAGATAATAAATCCATCCAGAGGGGGTGTGGAGAACGGCGAGGCTAATGGATCCTTTAACTGTGACATGCTGCCAGGCATGGCTTTGACAGGGAGCGACGAGGTGCCCGGGGGACTGGCTGCCATGCACCAGGATGGTGGCATGGGCAGGGCTGGTGGAGCTGCAGGCCATGCCCGGGCCCCGGGGTCTCGCATTCGTTTTCAGCAGCACGAAGCCCTGTGCCCTGGGATGGGCAGAACCAACAAGCTGCGACGCCTGCTTTCCAGGCACTGGCTTTGTCACGGTGTGTATGGCCGGTGCTCTCTGACCGGCTTCCCGCCTCCCCAGGTGTGGCCTTCGTCTTGGCCTCTGCGGCACGCTGCTAAGGTGGCTGCTTCGAGTGACAGGATGTGAGAGGCTGCAAGGAAGCTCCAAGGTCATCTCATTGCTAAAAGTCTGAGCACAGGCTATGGGGGGGACAATGTGGTAGCCTTGATGTCGCTGACTCCTGTCCCTACCTCCCTGCGTCTGTGAGACCAACAAAGTCTCACCCTGGGGCCCCTTCTGTCAGCTACTCATCTAGCCTCCTCTTCCTCTCCATCCCACTTGGTGACAATCTGTCCCCAGAGTTGCCCCCGGACGGCCACTGCCCCTACTCTCTGGAAAATGTCCACATCGCCTGCTGCTCCCAAAGCCTG
Organism: Craseonycteris thonglongyai; assembly: GCA_004027555.1. Taxonomy (NCBI): domain Eukaryota; kingdom Metazoa; phylum Chordata; class Mammalia; order Chiroptera; family Craseonycteridae; genus Craseonycteris; species Craseonycteris thonglongyai. Next base: position 32,684 of record PVKE010002771.1, read on the forward strand.
CAGCGTGAGGTGCCAGAGTGGAGTCCTCTCCTCCCTCTCCTGTCACCTGGTGACGTGGGTGACAGCGCGTGTGCCCTGTGGTTCTCCACACTATAGCTCTCTCATGGCTGCGAGTTTAACGGCACAGCTACTGACTTAACTGCCCCACGGCCAGAGTGTGTGAGGCGGCCAGGCAGCTGCCGGCCCGTGTGCTAGACTCTTGTCTCAGTCCCTGCAGCGCTGGCTAACAGCCCTCCGCCTCCTGCTTAGTTCAAAACAAAACCAACGCAAGTCAAATTCGGATCACTTTGGACTTGCCCTCCAATTAGACACGTACACTCTCTGTTTCGGTTACAAATCCAGTTCCTTGAAACAGCGATAAGGAATCCAAGGCCAGAGGTTGAAATGTCATCATTAGTATCAAGCACATTTTTTTTTTTTGCATGGGTCTCCATATTTCTTTCCCCAAGACCTTGGTGGCCTGCAGTGAGGCTGATGAGAATCGAAGACCCGGGCCACTGGCAGGGTCTGGACCTCAGGGCATGAGAGTGACCTCTCTCTCGCTCCTCTGTCGAGATGCATCTCAGGGGCCCCGCTCATACAGGAGTGCTCTCCGAAGTTCTCCAACCCCTGACATTTCTGAACTCTCGGAGGATCTGCTAGTGGGTTCTTAACAGGTTCTGATCAATCCATGAACAGGAAGACATGTCCCACAGATGATGAAGAAGAGAGATTGTCCCGGAAGACCCTTGCCATCTAACAGAAGTACTGACGTCGGGTGGACATAGCACAGGGGTTGAACTGACCCAGGGAATGGAGGCGGGGAGGGTGGCAGATAGATACGGCATCAGCTCCCAGCCCTGTCAGCCTCTAGGAGTGGGGTCTCAGGCAGGTCACTTCTTGGAGTGTCAGCATTATCACCTATAAAGTAGAGATGACATCTCTGCTGCAGATCATACTAATCAGGGCTAAGTTAGGTGTTACGCATGTGCATAGGCTGTTCACAGTAGCATCATTTGCAGCAGTCAAAAGTGAAAGCAACCCAGATGCTGTGGATGGAGGAACAGAATGTGGTGCGTCCCTACAACGGCCTATGGCTTGGCCTTTAAGACGAAGGCCGTTCTGACACGTGCTCCATTGAGCCTTGAGGACACCATGCTGAGCAAAATCAGCCAGACACAAAGGGACAAATACTGTCTAATTCCACTTCTACGCGGTCCCTCGAGCAGTCAAATTAATAGAATGTTGATTGGCAGGGGCTGAGGAGATGGGGGCAGGGGGGCGTTAGTGATGAATGGCACAGAATTGAACTTGGGGAGACAGAAGTTCTAGAGATGGATGGCAGCGAAGTACATGTGAATGTACTTCATGCCACCAAACTGTACACTTAAAAATAGTATATTTTATGGTACATGTATTCTACCACACTAGCGGAGTGTCTAGCACGTGGGCAGATGCTCAGCAGATGGTTGCTAATTTCATCGCCTTCAAGAGGGAGGACCCGTACGTCCGGCTCCCCGTACCCCAGCTGGGACAACTTATATCCCACTCTGTGTTGCATTTGCTCCATTTGTAACCAATCAGTGACATGTGTCCCTGCTTTCCTCTCTGCAAAATCCGAAGACGATAGTTGGATATTTAGGGGATATTCAGAAAATGTTTAATGTAATAATAATAGTGAGGGTAATGGAGCTAAGATCGATGAAGAGCTTTCTCCGTTTGCTCTTTGGAAAGAATATTTTCTGTCCCCCTCACTTCTGCCCTAAGCTGGGTATTTTAGCTTTATTCAGACGAGCAAAGGGAAGGGAACATCTGAGCATCTGTGAGGACCCCTGTTCAGTCTTGGCTTGAAATCTCCAGCCACTGCTCTGTCCATGGAGGCTCAGAAAGTCCCCCCAAAGCGAGAAAACAGATTTTCTTCAGTTCTAAAATATGCAGCCCCCACCCGATCCTCCCTCAAAATGGTCACTAAGAAAGCAAAATGCGTCTCACGCTAACAGGGCCCCAATTCATGGCTTCCAGGGCCTGTGGTGTTTTATACTCACTCTGTAAGCATAATCAAGGGAGTGATTCCGAACCTTGTTAATCAGAACGGGCCCTTTAAAAATGTCATGCTGTCAATATAAAACTTTGCTAAATTGCATTATAAATGCCAGATTCAGTCAGCTAACACATTTCACGCCGTTTCTTAAGTACAGTTTAGATTTTATCCGTGCCAGGGAGAATGAGGAAAATACCTCGGGAGATCCAGAGCCCCGGATCCATTGTGCTAAGCTCACTGCCCCCGGAGAGGGATTAGAAATATTTTATTCCAAATCCAAGCCACACTTCTCCTCGAGCTATTGTCAATACGGGGTCCCCCTGCCCCTCGTCAAAGTTGTTGGCCTCAGAGTTGGGTGATGCTCATAGCTAAGAAGGTTAGAAGGGACGGGAGTCTTAGACCTATTTTTCATCAGCAGGGAATTCCTATAACTGTTGTTTCAAACCAGAGAAGAAAGGTTCTTAAGAGTCCGTGGTTAAGCACTGTGTGCACACGTGCCTTGGGAGAAAAAAGCTTCATTGTGACATCTGCGTCGTTCATGGTAGCCCTCCACCCTGAAACCACCGCAATTTGAGGAAGGTTTATGGTCAAAACTAACCCTGCTTCCGCCTCCCCTCCCACCAAATAAAGCACTTCGACTCATCTGATGGTGTCATTTTCCTGTGACCCTGTTCAGAATCCGGCTGATCTAACTGGAAACTTTGAGCTCTAGACCAGACTCCACAGCACAGGAGAAAGAAACCACACTAAGGATCTGAAAATGCTCATGAAATATGATTTCTGATTAAAAAAAAAAACAATCTTAACTCAGGATCACTAGATGACACTTTCCATGGTATATGAAGCTGCTTCCAAGACAAAAGGTTCTAAGGAAATCCACGGCAGGATAATGACTTTGGAATATTAACCAGTTTTGCCCCCTCCCTCTTCTCCCTTTTACATGTTTCTTCCTTTCAAGTTAGACGGTTCCATGCTCATTGTCTCTGGAAGCAACGATATAGGGAGGCAAAGCTTGAGGTATTGTCCAGGCTTCTGAATTTCAGAAGTCTTGCCCTCGGAAAAAAAAAATGCAAAAACTTAGTCTGCGTCACACCCAGAGCTAGAAACGTCCTACGAGCATGTACCAGATATGATTGAAAGCACGTTTTTATCTCTTAACTTTTGTTACAAGGCAGAAAGATGGGGACTGTTACCAGCCCTACTTTATAGGTGAAAAAACCGAGGTACAGAGAAATGGAGTAGTTTGCCCGAAATGGTACCTCTGGTGCTATGGGCTGAATGTTTGTGCCAACCCCCACCCCAGATTCATGTATGGAAACCCTAACCCCCAAGGTGGTGGTGAGGAGGTGGGGCCTTTGGGGGGATTAGGTCATTAGGGTAACACCCTCATGAATGGGGTCAGCATCCTTATCAAGGAGACCCAGGAGACATCTCTCACCCTTCGGCCATGCGAGGTTACAGCAAAAATATGAACATCTAGGAAGCAGGCCCTCACCAGACACTGAAACCTGCAGGCACCGTGACCTTGGACTTCTCAGCCTCCAGGACTGTGAGAGGGAAGTGGGTGTTGCGGACGGGCCACCGGTCTGTTTTGTTACAGCAGCCAGGAGGGACTGAGACGCCTGGTGAGTAGCAGGGCTGATTCACTGATGCAAGTTGTGTGCCCAGGGTTCACGTTCCTAACCACTGCTCTACTCTGCCCTCTCCTGTGATCTGGCTGAGGTGCCCACAGTATCTATGACAGCTTCTGTAGATCTGGAAGGATTCCCCAAGCTGGATGTCAGTGTGAGTCTGAGGGGAGACGAGGTCCCTCAGAGAAGGCCCCACATCTGTGCAGAGAGCCCTGAGCCTCAGGTGAACCAGAGGAATGGGAAAGGGAACTTGGGCCTCCCTGTCCGGGGGCCTAGCATGGAAGGTAGACCCCCAAGCAGGGAGGGTGACAGTGGGTGTCTAGATGGGGTGACCTGTAGCCACTCAGAGTGGGAACAGCCAAGGAATGCTCTAGGCCTGGGAGAGGCAGGAGGGCAGCTGAAGTTGCAGAAGCAGTATATAAGGTGACCAGGCATCCCGCTTTTGGCGGGACAGTCCCGATTTTTAACAATTTGTCCCGTGTCCCGCGGCATTTTAAAAAAGGCCCGATTTTTGGAAAGAATGCACGACAAGCTAGGGAACAGCGGGAGATAGACCAAAATTTTCATCAAGAACCCCCTCCCCCCCGGTCAATGGTGTCCCGCTTTACCAATGTTACAATCTGGTCACCTTACTAGAAGAACCCTGTGAATGGGAGCAGACAGAGCAACAGAGTAACAGGTGGGTGCAGCCATCTGTGTGGATCGATAGCTGGGGACCGAGCCAGTCAGTGGCCATCCTCAGTGGGTGCCAACGTGAATAGAGAACCATGGGGACTCATGCTCTTCCTGGCGTCTTGGTAGAAGAACCTTGTCACCCTGGAATTTACGTGCAGCCTCAAGAGAAATGCGGGACAATGAGCTGACCGAGAGTATGTCCTAAGTATCTGGACAGAATAGAAATGGAGTTAAAGGAAATGAAAGAAAATGAAACGTCTTATCTACATGCACCGGTGTCCTGGGTCTGTGGCTGCCACATGCAGTCACTATAAATGAGGTCTTGCAGACAGTCCTGAGCTCTACACACGTTGCCTCGAAGGACGGGTGTTTGTAAGGCCTGCTGTAGCTGAGCGTAATTACCGTTTTGTTGACGTGAACTGTGATATACTGTGCAAGGACTGAATCGACTGAGCAAGGGACAGAGAATGACTCACGTTAAACAGAGGCCCCTAAGGGAGAGAACATGCTTCATCACAACGCTGTGATTATGTGTCTGCAGCTTTGACATCATAACCCATTTGCCCAACATGGAACGGCACCGACACACACACACACAAACACACACACACACACACACACACACACACACCACTTCTGAGGCTCTATTCCTTTTTCTTCCTTGCTTCTTTATGCTACATTGAACTGGAGGGACAAAAAAGCCACAGAATATATGCCAGCTTAGCCCTACGTGTGTATATGTGCACACGCACGCATGCACCTATGCTCCTTCCCCCCTGGGGTTTTTCTTGTCTGTTTATAAGGTGACCAGATGTCCCACTTTTGGCGGGACAGTCCCGATTTTTAACAATTTGTCCCGCGTCCCGCGGCGTTTTAAAAAAGTCCCGATTTTTGGAAAGAATGCACGACAAGCTAGGGAATGGCGGGAGATAGACCCAATTTTTAATCAAGAACCCCCTCCCCCAGGTCAATGGTGTCCCGCTTTACCAATGTTACAATCTGGTCACCTTAGCCAAAGCCCCCTTCACACGTGTAACTGACAGGGAGAACAAGCGAGAGTGAGCTGCCCGTTAGAAACGAGCAGAGAGAAGGGACTGGCTTTGGTTTCCACAGGCAGAGGCTGAAGCATTGCATGCGGCCCATTTGTGTGTGTGAGTGCATGTCCCTGTGTGCATATGTGTGTCAGGCATTTTGGGAAGAATGTAAGGGTACGTTTTAATGTAACGTAACTGCTCAGAAAAGACTTACTGATGAATATCTTTGGTTTTCTACTCTCTTTGGTCTTAAGATAATGACCCTTGCCCCTTCTAACCTGTATGCTCTTACAGTCCCTGTGAATCTGTTTCTAAAGAGCTTCCCCGTGCCCCTATGCTGGGGGGAGCTCAACCATCCCTGTATATTCCTGCTCCTTCATCCTCACACGTTCATTCTTTACCTGACAAGATGGACCATTTCCAACACGCAAAAGCCGCAGATATTTGTGCCTTCTATCATTTCCCACCATTATCCCTTCCTCTTCTCCAGAGAACACAAGTAAGATGGACAGGTCGCTTAGAGGGAGCCCTGGCATTCTTCCTTTAAGGAGCTGCTTACATGCTGCCTTCAGTAACGTAAGAAAGAAGAGTGGGAACTTGGCCATTCTCAAGATATAAGGGCAGTGTGGCCCTGAGCCAGGCTTCGAAATGCAGGAGGTTTGTCTTCATCTTCAGTGTCACCACCTGTGAACATCTGCATCCTCCTTTCAAACCCTTTAAGCATGTCTTGCATAGCCCCAAATCCAGGGCCTAATATTTGCTAGAACCCTCCATGGAACAGAAGAGTGATCGGATGAACTCGTTTACACTAAGAAGTGAATGCATTTGAAATTAAAGCAAAACAAACAAAAACCTTGAAAGAGATTTGTTAATCATTGACTGGGTTGGGGAGAAGAGGCATTCTTTTGCACCAAATGTGGCAGAGAATTTGATGTATTAAAATCTTCATCTGTACACCCCGTGATTTAGTAATTCCCATCCTAAGATTTTACTTAACAAAATATTTGCAGATATGCACAAAAAAATACATGCACTTAGATTCACTCTCTAGTGGAATTTATAATGGCCACATACTGAAAATGATCTAATTGTAAAAAGATGCTTTATAGAGGCAAGAAATAGAAGCCAAGACAAGCGAGCCTATGCAAAGGAGGAGTTAGTGATGCACAGATAAGGAAGTCTCATGGGACTGAGGTTAGAAGCACAACTGGGCAGCCTGCCTTCGACATTTGTAGCTTCAGGAAAAAGAACAAATGCAGGTCCACATTCCAAATGTCCACATATGGAAGAGTTACACATCAAGCTGACGAACAGGTAAATATAACGTTCTGACGCCCTATCTTGACACATACACCTTCAAAACGATCTGGGGTGATCGACTTCCCAGAGTTTTGTTCCAGGAAATGCAGCCCATGGAGATCCACACTCTCCCCGGGCCCCCTTGTCCCCCTGGTCCTGCCCTGCCCTCTCTCTCTCTTCACCTCTTGGCACGCTCTGCGTCTTGCGGGGTGGTGCTTTCGCATCACACATGTGGGGATGCACCAACCCATCCATTCAAGTCCATCCTCATCCCTTGTGAGCAATCACCCTAGTCTACTCTTTGGATCTAGGGGTGCACATACCAGCAAGTGAAATGCCTTGCAGAGGACAGACCCAGGGAAGGAGGCCACACGGGTCCTTACGTGGGCTTTGGGCCATTTAAAGTGGGGACTTAGGGATCCTGGTTACCCAGAGTGAGGCTGGAAAGGGGAAGAATATAGGCTTCAGATGGGCACATCTCTTAACCCTCCTGGGGAGGGCTTGGCTGGACGCAGGGGCCCCAAAACAAGGAATTCAAGATAGAGGCTCCTCTTGCTGGAGTCGAAGATCAATGATACAGCTGGATCTCAGGAAGAGACTTGGGTTAGTTTCCTGTGACTGCCATAACATGTGACTGTGAACGACATGGCTTAAAACGATAGAGATTATTCTCTCACAGTTCGGGCAGCTGGAAGTCTGAAATCAACGTGTCAGGAGGCCATACTCCCTCTGGACACTCCAAAGATGAATCCTTGCTTTGCCTGTCCAGTGTCTGGTGGCCCCAAGCTGCCCCTTGGCTCGTGGGAACAGAAATCCAACCTTTGCCTGTGTCTTCACATGACCTTTCCCTCTGTCTCTGTGCCCATCCTCTTTTCACAAGTATCTAAGTCATTGGATTGGAGGCACACCTGAAATCTGAAATAATTTAATTTGAGACACTTAATTAATCACATCTCGGGGAAGCTGGGGTGGTTCAGCGAGTTAAGCACTCATTTTGCAACCCCAGGGACCAAGGATCGAATCCTGGCCCCAGCCCGTGTGGACCCATATGCTGATCTGGGGTGAGTTTTCCATGCAGGAGGCCCCCAGTTTGGTTCTTTCCCCCCGGTTTGGCCCCTAGCTCGAGGGGGCATGCCTCCCATGCGAGAGTCCCCCAGCCCAGTTCCTGCCCTGAGCAGCCCCCCCCCACCTGTGTGGAACGAAACCATGTGAAAACCTGATGACCTACAACTATGGAGACTGCTCTGGGCCCTCCCCCTTCTCTCTGTCTCTCTCTGTCTCTGTCTGTCAAAAACAATAACATAAATCTTAAAAACAAAACAAAAAAATGAATATGAATTTGGGGTGTAGGGGACACTGTTAAGCCCACTATAGGACTAAAACCTGAAAACACAATTAACGAGACTCCAGGAAGTTACTTTCCTTCCGTCTCTTGTCCCTGCTTTATTCATCTGTAACTTAGTCAGCTGTTTGTTTCTTCTACTCCTTCCCCATGGGAAGTTGTGGCTGCCCCACAGCTACCAAAAATTGTTCTTAACACCGCAGAAAACTGGGAGTCCATAGGTCCTAATTCCAAATTCCTGGGAGACAGAATTTTCTTGGCCAAAATTGGATCACGATTCCTCTCCAGGCTGATGGATTTTGACCAGAGGAATAGAGGTAAAACTGTATCACAGCTTTGGGGCAAAGGCAAGGAATTCTCTGGGTTGGCTTGTGCACTGAAGAAGCACCCCGAACAGTGCCTAATACATAGATAATTGGTTACATTATAGTACAGCTCAGAGAAATTAATCCCTCCTACTAGAATTTCAGAACATCCCTTGCCCATATACACACATACACATATACACACGTATACCTGTAAGCGCTCAAACTTACAGAGAACATCTCTCCCCACACGTCTTCCCTGGGGAAACTATCTCAGTCCTACATTACTCAGCACCCAGAATCTTCCACTTCACTGTGGCTTCCCTGAGCCCAGCAAATCCTTCACTCCAGAAAGAAAGAAGGAAACTGAACACCAATGGTTAAGTGTGACATCTTGGGTACACCTGCCAGTTAGGAACACTTAGCAAAGCCTCCAGGTATAAGCAGGGCAATGCTGGTTTTCCAGGAAATTATAAGCTCCCCATATAAGATATCTGTGTCTGGTTCTGTCAGACACATCGTGAAACCTTGGAACTTATACACTGATGGTAAATGTCCTTCACAGTAAGGGGTCTCTCCTTGGGGTTTTCAATGGGGCCTTCAGGGAGAGTAGGAAAAAAAAAAAAAAAAAAAATATATATATATATATATATATATATATATATATATATATATATAGATGTCCCTGCAGGAAAAGAAATGAAACCCTTTAGTCATGATGCTAGATCGTGTGGTCATCATGCTGCTGGTCTCCATGGCTTAATTCAGGCAGTGACGTAGGACTGCGAAGAGCTGGCCCTCAGACACCTGGTGACAAGACTGCAGAGGGCCTCCAAGCCACCGTCTGGATGAGATTTGGCTTCTGATAAAATCGGCAGGTGTTAAAGGGTGGTAGAGAAGTGGCCATGTGTAGGAACGAGGCAAATGCCTTCTGGCTCATGGTGACTTGGTCCATGACAGAGATGTGGAAATCACAGACATTGTGTGTCATCTGGGTTGCCCAGAAGAAGGACGACACTGAGGGCCAAAGATGTCACAGGGAATTTGTGAGGGTGGTTGTGTGGAAGGGACCTTCCAGGAGGAGGCTTTCCTTTGCAACGTGTAGCTCACGCGGAGCTGTGAGTGATTAATGAACAGGGTCCTCTGTCTAGACGACAAATGCTGCATGTGGAGGAAACCATATGTAGCAGAGGTGAGTGAAGAAATGCTGTGCTCAGTCACTGGGAAAAGAAGTTGGCTCCTCCTGAAGAACAAGAGGGCAAGATGCACGACTACCGAAAGCTACGTGACTTACAGCAATTGTGTTTGGAGGCAGGTGTCCAAATCTTTCCTTAATTCGGGTTGCTGTGGATTTCCATCCTGGTTGTTCATTACAATAAAGACCAGTTGTTTCCAAGCCAGATTCTGCAAAGCTCCGCAGGAAATTCTATTTTAGTGCCGATGGAAGAAGATGCTTCCAAGACTTAGATCAAATTCCACTTTGAAGCCTTCTGTGAAATTGACTGAGAAATCATCTCAGGGCAAGACTGGAAAACTGCTAGTCTCCTAGCCAGATTTTGTTCTCCAAGATGGGGTCCAGATGTCTTCCTAGGTGAGCAACTTAGTTCTTCTTAACTAGATGTCGAGCATTTGCCCCCACTACAAAATCTCCAAATGTCAGAGTTCTTTAATAGCAATGTTTCACAATGTTTATTCAAATAACTTGTCATGTTTTCTCAGCTCATGCTCACAAAAATCTTTAACAAATTGTGTACTGTCTTTTAACAAGTATTTCTGGTGCTTCCATAGCCTTTGTTTTATAACTGAAGATAACATAGGAAATAGACAGATATGGTCTCTGCCCTCACAGATTCAGCCTGTCCTGGAAAAGCATAGTAATTATAAATGCTACTTAATGCTACGGTGGAATGGCAATCTTTCTTCACTTTTACCAAGGAGAAAAGTGAGGCTCAGAAGTTCAGGTATAATAATTCTTCATGCCCAGAACTAGAGGAAAGATCTAATATAATGCCTGTTCTAGTATGTCATCCTATCTCTTAGGGCATCTAGCTTCAGTTTAGTTATTTTATTAGATAACTTTTCTTTGTCACCAAAATGTAAGTTCAGGGGAAAATTTGCCGTGTGAAAATAACTAATAGTATAGGAATGGATTAAACTGAGACAATTTCCTCCTCCTGTTCTATATTTTGGCCCATGTTCGTTGCACTGGTAATTTCTGATAAAATGGAGTTCTCGTTTCCATGATGTAAGATGTACAATTGCAGTGGCACTGAAAGTGGAGAGGCATTACCAAATATAGCTTCTCAAACCTATCCTTCACTACAACATGTTGCCTAATACCAGCATATCCCCTGTATAAAGACAATTCCCAAAGGTAGGTTGTTTTACTACTTTCTCTCTACTCAGTGTCTAGCGCAGTGCCTGACACATACTTGCTAGAGAAATCTGGAATCAACGACCGGTTTCAAGATTATTTTCAAAGAAACAAACTCCTTTATGTTCCTTCTTTCTTTAGATAGAATGTGATCTGGAATTACACAAAATGGCCTCATTCTTCACTCGAATCTACACAACCTATAAAAATCAATGTCAAGGTGAAATATTCTTAATCTTCTATATAAAACTTTCAATTAGCCAAGCTAATTAAGAAAGGCTGATTCTCACACAATTCCCCAAATTAATAGCACCAGAATTGTTAGAATAGCATGTCTCAAAAATCTTTCCCAGAAAGGGATGGTTTAGTGGAGAATGAGTTGACTTGTACATACGCGTATTTGGAATCATCTTGAAGCATGTTTCAACATGCTCATTGACTGTGTGTCATTTGTATGGATTTTGTCTTCATTCAGAATACGTGGTCACTATTTTCTGTGATGGCAAAAGTATAATTTTCTAACTTTTCACATCTACTGGGGGAAAGAAGGTAAAGGCCCGGGGAAAGGGCAGTGGCCAAATAGGAGAGCGGAGCTAAAAGGTTCCCACAGGAGTTGGACCAGGTGACTTTGAACAGAAGGTAATTGAGTATGTTTTGTGGCCTCTCCAAAAAGTGTTGCACTGCGGAGTTGTTTCACATTGTTGTAATGAGTTCCTGGGCAGGTAGGTACTCAGAACTCTGAAAGCACCCCTTGGCTTTAGTCCACCCACCCCTATAGTGTGTTCCTCTTGGCCCACAAGGCTGTGTGGTTGACCCACTGGGAAATTCAGAGAAAGAATGGCATTAAGTCACATGCAGACAGTTACTGGCCAGATTTTATAGCATCAGACCATAGTTGGGTCTACTTCTGGATCCCTTTTCTACATGGAAGGAGGCTGAAGACATTGGATGAAGTTAAAGCATCACATTGTGAGTTCTTTCTAATTCCAAGAATTAGTTCTCCCTCAGAAAGGAATGCTGGATAAAAGATGGGTCAGAGTCATTCAAAATGACAGGCTGTGTTTTGCAGCCTAATCTTGTTTTCTTCTTTTATTTATTGCCCAATAACCTCAATGTTCATGGGAAAGAACTGCTAGGCACCCTAGTATTTGTGTTTGGAATGTATTTGCCTCCATACTGTAGCACACAGCATCTCCATAAAGAATTAAAGACTGAAATCTTTTATGATCTCTTCATTACAAATATGAGAAAACTGAAGGACAGAGAAGTTAAGTGACTTGTTCAAGCTATGAAGGTTAGTCAGTAGTAGGCTGACCAGACATTCCATTTTAAACGGGACAGAAAACAATGGTACTGCCCCATTTCAAACAGTACATATGGTCCGCCTACTCTCATTGGGCTAAATTCAAGGTGTCAGTAGGCTGACCATATGTACTGTTTGAAATGGGGCAATAAAGTTGTTTTGTGTCTCATTTAAAATAAGACGTCTGATCAGCCTAATTAATAGCCAAAGCTAAAACCTAGGACTCAAGATTCCCAGCATTTCACATATGATTTCATAAGCACATGCAGACATTCGAAATCAGATTTCTCTCTCCCCAGCTCATTCCTGATTTGAGTATCATTTTCTTCTGGAACTAATTACAAATTTACAGTTGAAGCACCAAGCCAAGCCTGACTATTATTGCTTCAGGCTCTACCAGGGCAAATACAGAGATTCTCTGAGTATGCTCAGATGTGTACTCATGTGAGTGTGTGCACATGAGTGTGTGCAGATGTGCATGCATATGTGGCTTGTGCACACCTGTGGGGTGCATGAGAGGGGACAGGATATCTTCTCCTCCAACTTCAACAACATTACTTCCTTCTTTGCCTACTTACATATTGGGCTAATGGTAAGATTTTGTTTGAAAAACAACAACAACAAAAATGCCTGTGATGTCAGGCATTCCTGTCACACACACATCAGCACATCCCACAGACACCTTTTCCTGAATCCCAGAAGAAAACGCTCCATTTTAATTGTAAATTATGCTTTATGGTATAGAGTCTACATTACTGTCACTTCTAGAAATGGGGGCTTCCTAGCCTACATGCCCATTCATTATGTAGTGGCCAGATTTCATTTGTTAGCTCACTTGCTGGTATGTTTAGTGGTCAACACTGCTAACAGACATTATATACACAGACTCGCTTCATGGTTCATGCATTCCTGAGAGCCAAAACCCTACAATAGAGCAAGAGGTGGATGCAGATAATTTATTATTTTAGGCCACAATCCTGGATCCTCCAGAAATAACACATCAGATAAAGCCATATCCGGATATTACTTTTGATAATAAATGAACAGGCTGGGCCATCGCTATAGCCAATCTGCAGACAGGGATGAGATTCTGAGGGCCTCCCCCTTCCACCCTTCCACATTCCCAGCACACTTTTTGGTCTGAAAGTAGGTCCTAACTTGGTAGAATAGAAAATATGGTAAGTGTAAGTGGCTCATCAGATAAAGAAATGATTTGGTGTCTGTAGCTAATTCTTAAGTAAATAGTATATACCTGAAGGTATCTGAAAAGTATCTTTCTTTTATATGCATACAGTTTTGCTGGCTCTGCCTAGGGGCAAACAGCCCTGGGAGAGGTAATCCAGAGAGTTCTTATTAGATGATTTGCTATAACAAGATAGGCTAATTAGCTCTTTCCTGAGAGTTCATTGTGAGGTTGAAGAGACCATGAGAGCAGCAGGACTTGAAGTGGGAGAGCAAATGTCACTGAGGGAGGAGGCAGGGAGGGAGGCCCAACAGAACTGGGTGGTGACATGCAAGAAAGAGATGCTACAGACCAACAGACCTATGTCATAAATTAAAAAGAGGCATACAAAGCTAAAAACCGGAATCTGAAGCCATTTTGCTCCTGACCTGTTCACTTGCACAGAACCCATTAAAACTTGTAGTCCGATACCGTAGGCTTCTTAAAGACAAAGTTTATGTCTTACTAATTTCGGTGTATCTGGTGCCTAATAGAGAACATAACACATTTAATTACTTCTTAAATGTTTGGTATTTTTGAGTAAATACATGAATGCTTAACACACACATGTGTATGTTTCTCTACCAGATAAAAAGATTTCCTGTCTTCGTTAGCTTGATGCATTCCATGGTATTTTATATGAAATAAGATGCTATTGTTATCCACCATGCATGGAACTAACCATCCTGAACAAAGACATTGGCCATCTCTGAATTCTAATACTCCCAGGCAGAAATTGAGATAAATATTTAAGTATCCTTCCCTATGCCCTCCTGCATATGTTGGGATCCGAAGGGGCTAATTCAACAGTGAATGTATATGAGGGCTGTCAGGAAAGTATACAACTATGTAACCATTCTTGTTATATTGACAATAGGTGGACTTTTTCCAGACAGCCCTCATATGTTAGACTACTCAACTCTCAGTAACAGAGGAGGTTAAAGTTGGTACAAAAAGAATATTTTTCACCATTAACATAAAGCAAAACAAAAATCAGCAAGAGTAGTTTGAGATAACCAGGTTTATAAAGAACTTTTTATACACATACACATTTTACGACGAACCTTTGATATTTGTACAACTATGCACTCATAAAGCTGTATCAGAAATTCTTTAAAAATAACAACCACCACATATACATGTTGCTGTTTTCATGAGGGGGAAAAAGGTACAGTATTTTCTAATCCATGGGGTTTCCATTCACAGGAAGGGCTAAGTCAGGAAAGAAAAAGTCAGTCATAGAAAAGCACTACATTAGCCAAATGAACCAAATCAAAAAATGAGAACACTATTTGCAATTTAACCAGCCAAGTTAAACATGACACGATTAGAGCCAATCTTTGGGGACCAAGTTAGTAGTCATTGTGCCTTGTTTAACTTAGCCAATTAAAGGCCAAACTCTTTTCTAAATTGGCTGTTTTCAAAGCAATCACACCTTTGACTCAGAATTTTTTTTAGCTTGCCATTTTTCATTTAGATATTTGACTACTTAATGGATGTATAGGTGCATGCACCCATACCTAAATATTTGCACATAATACAAAATTAATATGTATTTGCATTGGGCAGAATAATTGGCTTCTTATTATATTAATAAGAGGCTTTTTAACCATCTTGGGGTCATATACGTTTTTACACGTCCAATAACTTTCAACATCTGAAGAAAATATTTAAGCTGTAAAATATATAGCCTAAGGGAAGATGGCTAGAAAATCATGATTATAACTTAGAAAAAAAATAATAACTTAAGCAACTAGGGTATTAATATCCAGAAAAGGCAGAGAAGAGAACTTAAGGTTCATTTTCTACCCACTCTAAGTGCATCTTCATTTTCTTTGTTACCATGAGTCAGTTAGTATTTGCCAAATACTCCTGTGCAGAGAACTGCTCTTGATGAGGTAATTCCAACCAAAGACCATTCCCCCCAAAATGACCCCTGTCTTGAGAAGTATCTACTTTAAGAAGAAAGCAAGAAGATACCCAAATTGTGTGGAGCATATCTACAAAGGAGTGAAATCTGGAATTAGCTCCCAATTTTTTACTATGGGATGAAAGTATACACATTAGTAGTGAGACTGGATTCAGGAAAGGAGAAAAGAGAACAGGTGGGTGAAGAAGATTGGCGTAGCTCTATGCATTGGGTCCCATGGAGTTGATGAGAAAGGTTTTGTCGGGGGAGTCCAGCAGAGTAAGCTTTGGAGAGAGGGTAGGAGGCCTTACAAGTCAAAGAAACGACTAAAATTAATTTCCCAATTTGTAGGAAAAAACAAAAAACAGTAGGTGCCCTAAACTAAGGAAAATATATCTTTCCAACGCCTTTGGAAATGAAGGACAGATGTGTTTTTTATGTACAGTGTGGATCTACTTACGGAGGTTAGAGTCGATTTTAATTTTCAAGATCTAAGGACATTTTCTGCCTAACAGACTGAGCAATTGCTTAAGAATCTCAATACCATATTGTGTGCATTATGGTTAAGTTTACGATCAGCGTTTTTGCCACACACGTTCCATTCGTTGTGGAGATGGGAACCTTAACACTGTCACCTGTTTTGATCAACATGAGAACCTTATTCAAAAGGAGGCGTTGCTGTCATTAGTCACATTTTGTGATATTTCATTGGCCAACGTGGTGGTGGATGCAATGAATGGAGGCATTGCACGTGAAACGATGGCTGTGTCCCTGCTCCAATTCCTCTGATGTAACCCCTCTCTTTTTTTTAAAAAAATATTTATTTATTTATTTATTTTGACAGAGAGAGAGAGAGAGAGAGAGAGAGAGAGCGAGAACTGAACTGGAAGAGCTCCCAGTTCAGCATATAGTTCTGCACGGGCCAGGGCCGGGATTCGATCCTCAGTCCCTGGCGCTGCAAAGTGAGGGCTTAACCCACTGAGCCAACCCGGCTTCCCCAACAACAGGTCATTTTTAGTAGATTGAACTATCTGTCCCAGGCTCTACAATTTGATGAATGAAGTCACAGGACGGTGAGATAAATTATTTTAATTGTAAATAAGATACCTCTATGACAGTCTTTAACACAGAAGAACACAATTACAAGAGCAGGCGTTTAGATCTGCCTCAAAGCATACTATATGGAAGACTAAGATTGTAACCATTCATGTCTAATACCAGCACGAACCCTCCCGTTTCCAAGTTGGGTCAGTGCTACCTGAACTTCACCAGCTGCCTCCGGAATGGCTCCTATGGCCATCAGTGCCTGGTGACACCATTACCAACATGTTTCCATGCATGGTCTTGGGGACCCCTGGCCTCATTTTGGAAGAATATACAGAAAACATTAGGATCTTTGCCCTTGAACCACTTAGAAGAAAGGAGAAACAAACAGCCATCTGCATTCACTTATCGTGTCCTTCAAGCGGAAGGAAGTTGGTCAATAAGAATGAAATCCAGGAAACTAAGGGAAGATGACTCCAATTAGAACATTGAGCCGAGCAGAATGGCCCAGATGCACGACACACCCGGAGCGTCTGCAAGCCTTGCAGAGGCCTGGGAGTGGAGAGAAGAGAGGAAGCAGAGGAGGTGGGGCAGAAAAGTGGCAAAGGGGCTGGAGTGGAAAGGGTTAAACTCTGCCACAGTTCGCCCTTCCTAGGCACTGAGGTCATTGTGGCAAGTGACCTACACACAGCTCACCTTTCATCTGCACCACACGCTGGGAATTGAGAGCAGCCAGACGCTGAGCAGAGGGGCTGAACTGGGATTCACACCCAGGCGGGATTAGCTCTAATCCGAGGAGCACTGCTCACTGGAAGGCACCGCCCACTGGAAGGCAAGGAGGGGCACAGTTCTGCCCTCTTTCCCTGAGGACTAGGGGGCATCCGTGGGCAGGAGGACTCTGCAGTCCACATTGTCAGTTCCATCTAGGCATCTGCAAGGCACCTGTAGTCATGACCGCTGGAGTCCATGCCCGGACACGTGTGTTTTCCCAAAGTTTTCCACTTCAGTAGCAGGGCCTTGGCTAGCCTACAACTTCATGCCAATTTGGAAAGGGCACCCTTTCTGGGTGGAGCAATTTCAAAAAGACGTCCATTTATCCCTTGGGGTCCGTGACCTGAGCCTCAGGCAGGGCGCAGGTGTAGGGGAAGCCCTGGCTGTTTGGTATGTATGTTTGTTGTTGGATTTTTTGCATATGCACTGTGCAGCCATCTGCAGGGTGAGCCCGGAGTGGGTGGGGGTGGATGCAGAGTGGTGGGGCCAGGCTTCTGCGTGGAGGGGCCTCTCGGATTTGCTCCACAATGGAGACAGCAAACCGTGTCAGGCAGGGCCTATTCTCTTTTCATATCGGGCGCTGAATTATTCAAAGGCGCTTTGATTGGAGAGCCCGTCTTCCCTATTCCTATTAATCAAATGGCTAGCGCATAAATTGGCTTTCAAAAGGTAGTTAGAAATGAATTTTTATCCTTTAAAAAGGAAGAAGAAAAGATGAAGTGCCAACCACAAATCTTCACAATGGAATGCCCAGGAAAGATAGGCAGTCATGATAAATAGCAACACCGTTGTATGGATACTATGCTCCAAGGCCTCATATTCTGTGTGTTTTAAATGTATGCATGCCTCTCAACCAGCCTGCAAGACTGGGTGGGCAGATCCTGGGCTTCCCATGATTGTAAGAAACCATAGAAAAAACAATATGCCTGTAAAATTTCACATAACACATTAGCATCTCAGAGAGATGAGAATTCAGCCTTTGCATGTCTGTTTTCCACACGATCAGGTCGCTGGAAAACGACCCCCAACGGCAGAGCAGAAGCCAAAATTGAAGACCCACATTGCTCATGGGTGTCTCAGATGAGCATGCATAGCAGCTGGAATGAATGGTGCTCCCACTACTATTATTAATAAACAACTCAGCACCTACATCCCAGGCGCCCACCTACAATAGACTCACGGCTTCCAGAAAAAACTCCTAGCCTCCAAGGTTGGCATACCACCAACACCTGGGTGGCTTCTTAGGCAGTTGCCCGTTAGAATGAATAACTATTTCACCAGAAGTTTGCTGCTTGTGGGGAACTGGGCTAAGCGCTTTGTGTAGTTCATCTTTCAAAACTCTCACCACAACCTTGTCAGGAAAGTACCACTGTCCCCACTGAACACACACAGACATGAGGGGACCCACCCATGTCTGCGCAGCTAGCTGGTGAAAGGGCAAAGCTGAGACTCGAAACCAGGGCCACTGCTGGACTCCAGAGACAGGGGTCTTAACTTACATTCTATGCTCCCCCTGACCCAAGTACATCCCTCAAATTTAAATGCTGATTCTTGTCCATATCCTTGCAAATGCTAGTAAACGTTGCTGTCAGGGCTCTCAGGGACACAGGGCAAATAGGTTAGAGAGAGAGAGAGCTGTACGAGGGCATTCCTGGAACTGGCTGGCGTGATTATGGAGGCGGAGACAGCCCACAACCTGCCTTCTGCCAGCAAGGAGCCAGGAAAGCAGTGCTGTCATTTAGTCGAAGTCCAAAGACCTCAGAACCAGCGGAGCCAATAGTGCGAGTCCCAGTCTGAGTCCCAAATGCCCCAGCAAGAGCACCGATGTCCAAGGGCAGGAGAAGAGGGACGTTCCAGCGCAGCAGAGAGCGTGGCTGCATCCTTCCTTCACCGGTTGTTCTGTCAACAGGCGGGTTGATGCCCACGCGCATGGTTGAGGGCGCTTTTCTTTCCTCACTCTACCTACTCAAGTGCCAGTCTCTTCCAGAGACACCCTCCCAGACACACCCAGAGAGAGTGTTTTACCAGCACTCTGGGCATCCTTGAGCCCAGTCATGCTGGCATGAAATAAGCAATCATATCCATTTAATTCCCAAACAACGTTTCCCACGAAACAGACGAGACTAGACAACATCAGCATGCCCCCGGGCCATCAAGGGAGCTGTGTTTTGTGTAAGTCAAATGGTCCTTTCAAATTGTGTGTGTGTGTGTGTGTGTGCATGTGTGTGTGTACTACTGGTTGGTGATGGAAAAATGTCTTTTGCAGTTCACAACACAAGAGCCTGAGAAGCACCAATTTGGGGACCTGTCCTGGCTATCCCTCAGCTTCCTTGACCTTCCCTTCCACCCAAGGCCCCAGAGAGAGACGCCCTGCATGTTAGAATACACCTAGGTGGGAATGGGGACGTGTCCGTAAGGACAGACAGCAAAAATGAGAAATCTTCTGTCAACGCCACGTGCCTCCCAGGGTTTCGTTTATTTCCTTTTTTTTATTTTTAATTACACGAGGGCCTTGAGCTACAGGAGCTGATTATAGGTTCTGTGTGATCCAAAGTCAATAGCTCAAAGCTGGAGTCCACAGTGGGTCCTGTGGAGATAAGTTGGGGGTTGGGAGACTAAATAACTGATAGTTCAATAATTTAGGCTTAGAGTAAGCTTGGAATTACAAGGTGGAAAGGGAATGTGAAGCTTTCCGATCAAGGCCATTGTGGGCATCGGCTTTGCTGAGTGCATTTATATCTGAGCTCAGCTGGCTGAGAGCATGAAGCCCGCTGTGCATACGATCCAAAGGTGTCTCACTGGTGTCAAGGTCAGGGGTACATGGGCTACAGGAGAGAAGGGAGAGGCAGAAGGCCTTACTGGGAGACAGAGATTGAGTACACACACCACCAGCCCCACCCCCCACCCCACCCGTAAGAAGACAGTCCTGTCCCTCAATCCCATTCTCAGAATCCCAGTGACGGCAGCAAGGAAAGAACTGTGAATGCACCAGTGATGGGCAGGGGCTGGGAGGAGGGGACAGGTGGGCTGAGTGCAGTACTTTCCCCCTCTGTGTCTTCGTCAGCTCAGGCTGCTGTGACAACATACCCCAGACCACGCGGCTTACACAATAGACGTATTTGCTCACAATTCGGGAGGCTGGAAGTTCAAGATCAGAGTGCCGGCCTGCTCAGGTTCTGGTGAGAACCCATCTGGCTTCAGCCCTCTCGATGGGTGCTCACACGGTGGACAGAGAGCTCTCTGGTGTCTCATAAGGGACACTAACCCCATGCGATGAGGTTTCTACACATATGACTGAAGCTAACCTTCTCTAAAGGCCATATGTCCAAACATAGTCATATCAGTGTTAGGGCTTCCACATATGAATTCGGGGGGATGCAATTCGGTCCACAGCACCCCTATTTCAGCACACACCCTAAACTACACCGATCCATTTGTCCTTCATCCCCACCAGCCAAAAACCCCTTGGGCCAGCGGAACCGTTACCTGGGAGGAGAAGGTAGTTACAGAAGTGAGAACCCTCCCCACGCGTAGGGCTGAGGTGCAGCCTGGGGTGCTCAGAGGCACCTCTGATCCCACTGTGACTTTCCTGTCTGTGTCCCATCCTTTTGTCTTCCCCGTGACTGAGATGAAAAATCAAAATAAAAACCTCCCCCACATACAACATACACAGGTCTCCAGAGCCCCGGTGTGATTATAGGAGCCTGTCAGTCTCTGACGCGTGCACTTGAATTTTTAACCCATGTCACGAACGACCCCGTAATTAAAAAAGTAACACTTTATAAAAACAGCCTAAAAACACTTTGTAAAAACACGTAGTAATAGCACCAGTGAGTAAACGTAGACAAGGGTGATGGAGGCGCTTGGCTCACCTTCTACAATGTGCTGTGGAGGGCAGGGGTTTGGGGAAAGGGACACCTTTGAGGGGGGCTCTTTTCCAGCCCTCCACGAGTTCAGAGAGGAGACTGAAAAGACTGTTTCTCTACCCAAAAAAGCAAGTCAGAGAAACAAGTTAGCTATGTTCGAAGCGAACTTGGATAGGAGCCGCAGTAGAAACTTCTAGAGCTTTCAGGATGGCCAGGAAGTCCTGTCATCTGATGGGCTCTGGGGCTGGGTTGTCACAACACCATCCCACACCTGACTCCCTTTCCCACCCCCATGCGGCGTGGCTGAAATCGATGGCCATGCTCAGCTGTGTCCCAAGTTCAGCGGTGTCCCAAGTTCAGCTGTGTCCATGGAGAAAGCCCCTCCCGGCTGCCCGGGGGGGACGGCAGCCCTGTGGACAATGCAAGGGCTTTATTCGAGCCTGAAGGGTGGGCAGTGGGAGGTCACGGGGCCTTGGCTTTGTTAAACCATGGCTCTTCCTCGCTGCCACCTTGTTGCCACCCGAGCTCGTGTGAGTCTACAGGAGGAGCACACGGGGCAGAGGGCAGGGCTTTAAGAAGGAAAGATGGGGTGCCTCTGCTGATCAATGCCCGGAAAAGCTTAGGCCTGGTTGTCACGTAAAGAGCCAACGCTAGGCAGGAACATGGAGACGTGAGCTCTGGGGTTGCGGGGAAACCGGGCCACTCTCGTGTCCCTTGAGCCCCTGGTCTGTCAACGGGATGCTCTTGTGAATTTGAAGGGAGAACAAAGCCCTGGCTTGGAGAGCTCTCATTCCCAGAGAAGTTTCCAGAACTTCTCTGCCAAGACCTGTGGATCTTTCTAGCAAGGGTGTCGCTGACAACCCAGGCAGGCCCCTGGCTTCTGAGATGTTCCCCACAGCAAAGGCGTCCCATTGCTGCAGTGAACACCCCACCAAGCAACAGAGGCGAGGGCCTGTCCAGTGTCAACCCCACGAGGAACAGAGCAAGTCCCAAGAAGGATCCAGAAGGTTATGCTGACCGTCCAGTGCTGTCTCTCACCCCAGGTCTCCACTGGCTCCTTCCTTTGGCCCCGAGGGGGTCTGTGCAACCGTGGACAATCCGGGTCTGTCCAGTCTCGGCCACACAGTGCAGCCTGGGGCCAGGGCTTGGATGGGCCACCTCACCCGTTCTAGCGGCCTCAGCCATGACAACACGCGAGTCTCAGGGGTCAGTCAGAGTCTGGAAGCTGGCGATCCATGGGGCCTTCCACTCCTAGGCTACCACTGAATGGATCGGCAGCCCTGAGCTCTCCCATGTGCATTAGTACTTTCCTGCGGCTGATGTAACCAATTACCACAAACGGGGGGCTTCAAGCAACAGAAATGTGTTCTTTCCGAGTGTAGGGGTCCAGAAGTCTAGCATCAGTGTCGGCAGGGCCACGCTCCTGTGGGAGGTTCTAGGAGAGCCACCTGCCTTGTCTGTCCCAGCTTCTGGGGGTGTCCCGTGACTTGGGGCTGCATCGTAGCCTTTGTCTCCATCTTCACATGACTTTCTGTGTGTGTGTTCACCTCTTCTGAAAGTCACAGAAAAATATCTCACAATGTTCTAAGGAAGTTCACGATTCCCTGTTGGGCCACATTCAAAGCTGTTCCAGGTGGCATGTGGCCCATGGGCCGTGGGTTAGACAAGCGTGTTGTAGACTTTTCCTGAACCTCTCCTGGCCCAAGTCCCTTGTAGAGACATGTGACAGCTAGGGCCTTGGAGAAAGGTCTCTCCAAGGTCAAGAGTGGACCATGACTATCCCGCCAGGACAGGACAAGCCTTGGGCCCGATGGCCTTGTCTCAGTCCCTCTGAAGAAGGTGATGATGGTGCACATTCAGCGACCCAATCGCAGAGTGCACGCAAGCCTCTCTTTTCTTGCTGATCCACAAAAGGCCACATTCATCATCATTGCATTTTTTTTTAAGATTTATTTTATTGTTTGACAGAAGGAGAGAGAAAGAGACAGAAGGGGAAAGGCCCAGAGCAGTCTCCATAGTTGCACATCACAGGTGGATGTGGGGCCATGTGGAGTGGGAACCAAACCAGGGGCCTCCCACCTGGGAGGCGAGAACCTTCACTGCCAAGCCATCCTGGTGGTTACCAGTTGTGTTGCAGTTCAGGGCCTGCACCAGCCCAGCCGGGGCCAGTATTTGATCCCTGGACCTTGTGATTACAAGGCAAGTGCTCAACCTGCTCAGCTATCCTGGCATCCCCATTATTGCATTTCTTAAACAAATAAGATTTGAATGTGCATATTCAAAGTTTGTTTTCCCAGTAAAGCTTCAATGAACTCCTTCTATATGCCAGGCACCACACTAGCATGGGGACACATGAGCCACATATAAAACTAGAGGGCAAGTCCACCCCCAGGTACTGTCTTCTCCCATTACACCACATTGCCTCTTCTATTGAGGCTCCACGGCATGATCTGAAAAAGTGCAAGCCAAAAGATTTAGGTCCGGAATCCCTTTCCTATACCTCAGAATCGTGTGGGTCTCAGAAAAATACCTGATAGTGCTGTGGATGAAATGGAGATTTCTCCAGTGGCCAGGGTGTCAAAAAACATGGGTTGTGGCACCAGTATTGCCTCAGGAGTCAGCTGTGGGACTCCCCGGGCCTCAGTTTTCCCATCTGTGATCACTAGGTTCTTCTCAGCTCTAACGTTTCAGAAATTTCACTGAGTTCTCCATTTCAAGCCTGTCTCTAGACAAATGAATCCCCAGGACCATTTTGAAAATTTGAGGTATTGACTTGTTTTTCTTCTCCTAGGTCCTAAGTTCTCCTGGTGATGTACGACTTAATCAGTTGGTTTTGTTTCTGCAGCTCTGATCCATTTGTCACTTGCAGATGCTTCACCATTATCTTTGTTAGTAATGTTCAGTTCTGTAAGAGACGTATGCACATCCAAAATCTAGAGGTATACTAAAGTATGAGCTATATGTTTTCCGTGCAAAGCAACAAACAAATCAAGACACTGAAAATTGAATCCTTCTTTCAAGTAGTAGGACTGTTTGCATTATTATAAAGAAAAAAAAGAGTGTATGCAACATATTTTTGTTTGGTCTGGATTTCTGTTTGTCTGGATTTTTATATATTCAGATTACTTTAACATAAGATGCAACAATTTTTAAAAATGCATTCCAGTTGGTATAGTTTAAGATACAGCCCAGACATAAATTTTTCTTTTTTTTTTTCTTGAAAACTTCAGGAAAGGTTATTTTTCTCATCCTGGTGATTTGCTGACTGTTAAAAGGCTGTATTCCTTCTGTGCCAGATATATAAATTGTATTATTTCTCATCTTTCAAAAATTCTTCAAGAATAGCTATGACTGGGCCCATTTTATCGACGGGGACACAGAAGTTCAGGGAAAATACGTCGTTTTATGCAAGGTCATCCAAATGGAAGGTGGCAGATTGAGTCAAGCCCAGTTCAATCTAAATCCAAATGGCTACTCTTTCTCCACTATACGTGCTGTTCGAAAGGGGAAAATCATGAATGACTATCCCTATAGTCTAAAACGTGCTCAGAAACAAGCAAGGAGAAAGTGGCTTCCAGAAGGCTGTCGTCTTCACAAAATATAGAAGAAGAGTGGGATGATTTTTGCTTACACCAAGAAGCTTTTGTATGAATTAGAAAAAGGTACTTTCCTCCCGGCAGGTGCAGCCCAACATGCAACTGGCATGCAAACAAGTTGTCCAGTGAAGTAGGGCTGCCCCTTCCACACCTCACATAGGGGACCCTGGTATAAGGAACAATTTGCACATAACTCCCCTATGGATGGAGAAGGAAGGTACAAGTGAGAGGTAGCTCTGGGTGACCAGGAGGGTCTTGAAATATTAGAATTGTTGGCCAGAAGACTATTGCATTATGTATTTCATCATCTCCAAATATTTCGCAGTCTCTTTCTTTTTGCAAATATTTAGTGGGCAGAGGGAAACTCTCCTTATGTTTGAAGAGGGTTAGCTTGATTTCTGGATGCCAAGTTCAGTCAGAAGTACCAACCACAATTCCCAAAGCTGGTCTGGCTGAAAGCCAGGGTAGAAGTAATGCATCATTCTTGTTGTTACTAAATTGTCCCAAAGATAGTTCAAGTAGTCTTGTCTTAAAGGTATTCAATTCTAATCACTTGGCTGCCAATCTGATAACGTGTGTCCTTGGCTGTCTGTGGCCTACTGGTTTTTCCATCTCTTCAACTTTCTTTGCTTCTTTTAGCTCTCTACTAAATCTACAATCAATCTGGGATGCTTGGGCTTTGGTTAATAATAGTAAATAAAAAATAATAATAGTAATAAGAATAAAAAGATGAAGGAGGAGTAAAAGGAAGAAGAAAAAATTGTATGGACTAAGATCATACAGCATTGTTACAAATGGGGAAGATAAAGGAGGGGAGTAGGTAGTGGCATGGGGGAAAAAGAGATGTTTTCACACATAGAAGGAGACAACTTTGAGCTCCAAGGGACTGAGCAGAAAACTCTGTGCAGAGTGTTTCATTTGGAAACCATCGCAATGATTCAATAAAGGGACCCAACATTGGTAAAGATTTCACAACATCACGTTTTACTAGTAGAACTATTTTCTCAGATACATGCTAGCAGATACCCATTTAAGAGATGAGCAAACTGAGGTTAAAGAGGTTAAGTACCTGGAGTTGACTGGTAACAACTCTCTTAACTACTTGGAGGTTTTTGGCATCTTGAGGGCAGGACCCAGCCCACAACTTGCCATGAGTAAGTGTTTCATAAGTGTTTGTTTTAGGAATAGGCGAAATAAGTTGTACATTGGAAAAATAAATGAATCATGTTACAAATATGGGGGAAATGAATGTGTGAGTGTGCATGCACAGGGAAGAGGTAGTGGGAGAGGCAGGTGGAGGTAAGAATCGTAGACTCCACCGGGACAATTAGCTCACGTGCCCACTGCAATGCTGTCCTCTCATTTACACGGCCTTTTGGAAATAAGATGGGGATGTGTGGAGAAGCTTAGCGAGTCACTCAGTGAGGCTCCGGGCTGAGCTGGCGGTACACTTCTGTGCCTTGGTAGAGGAATCCCAATAAGCCATGTGGAGGGTGCGAGTCGATTTATTGCTTCTAGTGAAAGGCTTTTGCTTCCTTGTGCGGTTCAAGACCGCTGGAAAGTAAACTGGGCAAGAGGCAATGGTCAGTGGAGTAGGGATATACGTGACCATCTTTTCGTCGTTCTTCAAGTAGTTTTTACTGTGAGGTTGCAGGTTGAGAGTGGTTTACAAAATTAACATTATAATTAAGTAACATGCATTAAAAAAGAAGTTCCAGCATAGGGAATATTGGCATTCTCTCTCTCCTCTCCTCTCCTCTCCTCTCCTCTCCTCTCCTCTCCTCTCCTCTCCTTTCTCTCTCCCACGCCCTTGCCTCATACATTCCTTTTCTTCTCATTTATTCATGGTCACTGGAGCCATTTCAGCTGAAGCCAGAGCCCTGCCTTATATCTCAGGTGCTATAGGACGCTCCCACGGTGTTTATTAATCAGCCCACAACACCATCTGCCATGACTTATGCTTCATTAGAAAACAGGCACTAAAAAAGGGAGATGTTGAATGAAGGAGAGCGTGAGAGGAGCAACAGAGACCAGAGCAGGGGTGCGTGCGGGCCTTGCCCCTCAGGAAGAATGCCAGCAGCCTTCCGTGCGAGGGTAATTCCAGGGCAAAGGCGAGAACAGGTCTGGCCCTCCGGTGGAGGCGACAGCAGAGGCTCTGAGGAACCCTGGGCAGAGCAAATATTGGTGGCAGGGACGGGGTGAGCCTTTCCCAGGAGGGCTCTGAGCGGGGCAATTAACTGAGAGGCAAAGAAGCATCAGGGTGTGGATTTTAACTGACTGCTGGATAACTCTCCAGAACCTTCTTCCATAGCTAGGAGAAAATGATCGGAGAACCAGACCCTGCGAGCCCCTCACTCAACCCACGGCCCTTCCCCTGATCTTCCAGAAAGCAAGCAAAGGAGGAGGTTTGCCAGCAGATTCAGTTTTAAGTCAATCGGTCACACTTCAATATTACAAAGTTGAAAAAACACTTTAAATTCGCTTTGGAACCACAAGGCCCTGCAAGCCAAGGGAAAGGCCAATCGGATGACAAAATCCTGATGGTTTCATCCTTGGTGTTTCTCCTATAAACTGGGTGCTGGAGAGATGCTATGACAGTTCTCAGCTCCTGTCCCCTTGCTTTCAGCAGCAAGTGTCTCTACCAAAGTACTCAACTCCACGTCCAGGGAAAATGGGGCCACAGAACACGGACACTGTGTGTGTTGCATTGACCACGTGCACGGTATTTATATGTGAGGGCCCCGACCTATGCTCCACACATGTGCAGCTTAATGGCTGGGCCGATCTCATATTTTTAGAGACCTTGTCACATGGTAGGCACTCAGTGACCAGTAAATGAAAAGCTAAAGAGTTCCAGGGCAATTACGGGGCTTCTGACACGAGACAGCATACGAGGGCTGTCCGGAAAAAATCCAGTCCTAAATGCCTCTATTTTTCATAGTCCATGGCTGGATACTTTCTGGACAGCCCCTGGATCTAAACTAATTCCCTCCCACTGCTCTGAGTGGCTTCAAACATTTTCGATACCACTTTTCTGAGAGTTGTTTCTTAATACACGTGTAGCATTACAACCACTCTCCTCATGATTTGCTATGCAGTAAAATTTCCTTAATTGGGCTCAGCATTTTGGAATTTATATTAATTGAAATGCAGCGATTTTATTGGGTAAGAAGTTTGAATGAAAGGTTGTAATTTAGAAATCTACTTTTATGAGATCCACACATATAACATGGTGTTTGTGTAAACTGTAATCTTAGATTCACTTAGCTAATTTTCCTTATTAGTACCCTATTCATTTCTGACTTCATAGCAAAAATAAAAGAAGAGAAAAAGAAGAAAAATCTTATAACACAATTATCAGTATTTCTTTTTAAAATATCCTAGAGTGGGAAGGTTTTTTCAAAAATCATTTCAAATGAGGCTCACAGTCGCCTGTCTTTCAAAATAATAAGGTTTCCTTCTATTTAATTCCAGTTCCTCACAGCTGTCTTTAACCATGTGAGAAATAAGTGAGGCAAAGCCTTGGGAAGGCGAGGTGGTTGTTCAAAGTGACAGAGCTGAAGTTACGTGTTTCCAGACAGTTTGGTGAATGTCATTACCACAGATGACTCTTCGTTCAGACCCAATGTGGCCAAGAGAAATATCACCCTTACTATGGACTTCAGCTGCCACCTGATTATTGCCTGTGTTCCCACCCTGACCCTGTTATTACTTTTCCTATAGCAACCAAAGAAAGGTGGAATTGTCACCTTCCTTTTCCCACAACTCAGGAGTCTGAGGATCTTTTTATGAGGCTTTGTTACAAGGCTGTAGCGGGGTTGGGAGGAGGATGCTTCCCTCCCTCCTTCAGAAAACTTCGCTAGAGTCCTGGCTGCATCTGGGCTAGCCAGTTTTGCTCTCTTAGCACACTTAGGAACAACACGCAAAGAACAGGAGTTTTTGAGCCTACGAAGGCTCTATTTGGATCCCAGTGCTAATATTTACAGCCATGTAACCGTAGGCAAGTTTTGGAACATCTCTCAGTCTATTTCCTAAAACAAAGGGGAAAATAAAACTTACTGGTAAGTAGAGGGAGGATTAGAGAGAATATGCATTAACATATGCAGTAGAATAATAGTAAGTACCCAAGAATGGTAGCTATTTTCACGATGGTAGCACTTCCCACACTGTTCCCTGACCAGGGTTATCTGTCTGTCACTTCCTCAGGACTGTGAGCTTTTTTAGAGGATATTCTGTCCCAGACTTTGGAATAAAATATGGCACAGAGTGAACATTACACAATTACATAAATGCTTTTCGGATGAATAAATCAATCAATGGGAATGACCAGATTTATCTCCAAATAATCTGGCTTGGTTTTGCATTACTCAGCAAGTCTATTTCTTGGGACTTAAGATTAGAGATCCTTCAAAACAATGGAAAATCAGAAAAAGGAACAAATTAAGAAGTTGGATTCGATACCTGGGCCCTTAAAAGTTCGGTGGCATACCCACAGATGGAGATAAAACTCACTATACAGAAGACTCAACTGGCTATGTCATGGGCCAGAACACTCTGAGCAGTAAAATGAAAGGTTCAAAATGAAAAAGTGAAATACCACAGGCTGACAAAGTCCTGATGACTGATGAAGAGAATCTTCCTGGACCCCCAAGCATGTCGCATGTATAGGCAAGACATCACTATCTTCCTTCGAGACACCATTTCTGGAAAGCATTCAGATCCTACAGAAACTTGCAAAGGGAACCAATGTTGACATCTTAGGAAAAAGAGAAAAAACCAAAGCTTTGATAGATTTTAAACTGCAGCCCGTCAGGGGCAGTCTCAATGCCTCATAAACACAGCTGGTGGAATATTGCCTGTGTGTATTTTCCCCTGACACTCACCTTTGAGGCTCTGTTCTGGCCCCTTGAGAATCAATATACACAATAACCGAATTGCTGATGTATGCATCTTTTGTGCTGACCTAAGCAATTTTTCCTACCAAGGTGAGAACAGGTCTGGGAGAGAAAGCAAAATCTAGACCATTATGCATGTAATGGAGGGGAAGGTGCCATTTCCAGACTTTCAGAAATATACTAAATATTCCTCTGTTTCTGACCTTACCAAAGCATTTTGATGGAGTGCCCTGACTTGCCCAGAGCCACAGACATCAAGTGATCACAGGCAACCTCTGTCCTGGCTTTGTGACCTTAAAACAAAGGCAACTGTCCAGGTAAAGCCTGGGCCAGAAGTTCCATTAGAACAATAAGCCATGCCCTCCAGAGTCTGGCTACTGCCCAAAGGCTCTCATTACCATGCTGCATCCTATGGTAGCAAAGGAACATGCATCAGTCCCTGGACCAGCATTGCCAGGAAGCTTGTTAGAAATGCAGAATCGCAGGCTCCACCCCTGACCTCCTGAATCATCATCATCTTATGTCTGCAAGATCCCCGGGTGACTCATAAGTATATGAAGGTTGAGAAGCATTGATAAGTAATTTGGTCATTAGCAGCTGGAAATAAAGTCAAGGCTATTTTCCCTAAACCAGATTGGGACAATACTGGGAGTGTCAAAAAATGGACACACATTTTAAGTGATGTTATCTATGTATTACTTTTTGAGGTTGAATTGAATTACAATAGCCATGTGTAGATGACATGCATTCAACAAATAAAATTAATCAAATGAATGTGACAGGCAGGACAGTCAAAGAAAATGGTAGAAGCATGGTTGTAGTTGGAGAAGTGCAAGACCGTTTGAAGTGGTATTTAAAATTCAAGAATGTTGTGGAAGTACAACGATGATAGAGGCATGAGTGTGCAACAGAACCTCCAATACCTCTAATAAAAATTGCGTGCATTCGTCATAAGTTTGAGACGCATGGTCAATGGAAACGGCATATGCAGCGATACAGGTAGACACTTTGGTCAATGTGGCTCAAGCAGTAGTTCACTGTCATCAGAAGTGTCTGGATACATCAATGATGGTCACCACTTTGAGCACCTCTTGTAATGGCAGAAGTCAAACGTGACTTGTATTCATCCTTTGTTATCGGTATATATTGAGTATGACAATTGTAATACAGTTTTTTCCTTTCTTAAAATGTGTATACTTGTTTTTGGCACCCCCTATTATGTGTAAGCCCATTTTCAAGTATCCACGATTTACTCTGGGATTGTTAACCTACATGAGTACATAGCCTATAGTGAAGCAATTAAATTTCTGTCCTTACCCACAGTGAAATTATTGGTTTTATTTTATTTTTTTCCTTTAGTTTGAGGGGTTGAGGAGAAAAGAAGCTTCTTTTCTGCTTTCTTTGACCTCTGGCTTGAAATAAGAATTTAAAGGGCAATGGAGACAATGATCTGAAATTGTCTACATCACAGAAATAGGATGATTTCAGCTTTGGTATAAGACTGGGTCAGCTTGACTTGCTCAAGACGTTTGTTCAGGACGAGCAATTCCCACACCAGAAGTAGCTGTGTATGTATCATCAGCAGAATAGATCAGATCCTGAGGAAGCTATTATCATGGAGCGTCAGTGAGTAAAGTTAACATTTACTTTTAATAAGTCTGTAATCACTTATTCAACAATAGACCATATGGTCTATTCACTTTCCGTGGACTCAAACCCTTAAGTCCTCCAATGCCATTTAGTTTGAAACACACACACACACACACACACACACACACACACACACACACACACACACACACACACCACTTGAAGGAAACAAAGGAATTGCATTTCAAGTTCCCAAACATTTCCTTAAGGAGTAAAAACTCTAACCAGCATCACAGGCAGGGATTTTACACTTGTGTCTAGTCATCAGGGTGACACGTCTTTGGGTCCCTCTGGTCTTCCTTTTAATTTGTTGGCTCAATAGTCTAAGTGGAGGGGCAGCAAGGCTGTCCTGACTTCTCAGCTGTAAGTGTTCATTTCCTTGTTTTTGTGAATTTCGATGTCAGACCTGGCATTGTTATTTAAATAGATCATCTCATTAGGTGTTTTTGTATTAGAATTCCATTAAATTGGGAAACAAAGAACCCTCTGCTGCTTTCATGAAGAAAATGCCTTCATTTTCCCACTTCCAGGCTGTATGTCTTTGAAGAAGACCTTTGAATGCTATTCTCATGAACACACTTTTAGAGACATGCATGCATTTTACGACTTCATTTGGTTCTTTTCAAAGTGCCGATTAAGCAATGCCCCTGAAAAAACATTTTTTTCCCTGCTCAAAAAGGCTGCAGGAAATCTCATCTTGCTGTCTTCACCTTAGAGGGGTTCCCCATCAAATGGTCATCTTGCAACACATTTCAAGGAACGGAATAATAAACGCTAGTATTAGGGGGACAGAGCAGTCCGTTTAAGATGACTGTGGATTTTTCAGGTACATCAACTAAATTTTTAAAAGTCAATGTAATCACGGTGGAAAATTTCACCTTTTGCATCAGCAAGAGACAGAACACTGATAAATGGGATGCAGATCACAGCCTGCTCAGCGAATCCTTGACTTGGAAATCTAGAGGAATTATCTGCACTTTAGAAAGGCCAATTTCAAGAAGACCCGGCAGAGAAGGCCCTAATTCACCTTTCTTAGCTTTTTTAACCCAACGTTTCTAGCAACCAAGACAGGGGATTCAGACTGACGTCTTGGGCTTTCCTGTGATAATCCTTTCCTTTTTATGAAATTGCACGATCACAGGATAGGAGGAGCTGCTAAAGAAAGCTCGGCCAGTCCCAGGCTGTGACACCCCCAGGGGCCCCAACGCTTAGGTGTTATCTGTGCATTCCCAGCATCTGGGCAAGTCCAAGACTCCTGTCTACTCCCCGTGAAGCAAATGGAGGGTCAAAGCTGCAACCTTACTGCAGAGCTTCACCCCTGGGCCCCACTGTGTCTGACTGAGTTTCTAACTAGACATCTTATCCTTCCTTCATACCTGGTGAGAGGGGCTACGAGTCACTCAGAGAGCCGGGCACACTGGGAACACGTGGAATGTGTGCCGCATTAGCCCTCGGAAAAGCTCTAGTGGCCTGCCGTCCCCAGAGAGAGGGCTGCGTCCTTGCACTCTCCCCAATGGCAGGCCGAAGCCACCAGAGTCCGAAGGACCTGACATTCACCCAGTTTGGTACTATAAGGAGGACCTCCCAAAACACAGAATTCATTTACCAAAAATTGTGTGTGTCTTCTTATGTGTTTACACTTCAGTCACCTTGAAAGTCCTCTCTGCTTCTGCCATTTTTTTTTTTTTAATGTCTTCCACATGAGTAAAACGTTTCCCTTTCAGGACTAGCTTCATTTGGGGAAACAAAAAACATGGCTGGGGCAAGGTCGGGTGAATGAGGAGGGTGGGGCACGGGGGTCATGCTGTGTTTGGTCAAAAACCTGCTGAACACTCAGCGTAGTGTGGGCAGGTGTGTTGTCATGCTGCACGTTGTTCATGTCAATCGTGAAATGAGCAAACGTGTTGAAAGAGTCTCCCAAAAAAGTTCACTGAAGCCGAACACAGCCTCTCATAGCGAAGCCAGCGGGTCCACGGAGGCAGATGGGCTGCTAGACACTGACCTAGCGGGGGAAGCTTGTACTGCAAGGGGCCCGCCCTCCAGAAGACAATTCCGTTTGTTTGTTGGTTGGTTGGTCTCTCATATTGGCCTGGGGCTATTTTGGAAAGCATCCTGCAAGCATGTAAGAGGTAAGATACAATGACCCATGAACGTGCCCACAAGAAAAGGTCAACTTGAAACAGCTATAAGGTCTGCAGGTCGGGATGCCATCCTATGGCTATGTCAGTCAATTAGAACGCGACTGTCTCCCTTTCCTTCCTTCCCACCTCACAGGGTTAGAATTTGTAGCCAGTGGATGGGGAGAAGGCTGCCCAGAAAAGGGAAAAAGGTAACCAGACCGTCTCCCCAAAGAAAAAAAGAGATGAACCTCAATGGCATTCGGGACATGTTACTTCAAAATATGGTGCCTTGACATATTCTATGCTGAAGGAGTTGGAGAACGTGAGAGGGAGAGAAGTCACTCTGGCTTTTCCCTTGTCCTTCTCTCCTGTCACAGGTCATAAAATCCTCGCGTGAGAGGTCTCCTGCCTTGGAACATCCTTATCTCCTATACAGAGGAGCCCTGAGAAGAATCCGGACACACAGGCCTTGTTCAGCATCCCCCCGTTCACTGCACGAACCTCATGACCTCTGTTTCTTCTCACTTCTCCAAGATGGGCACTCTTCATCAAACGCATCACAAAACACCCAGGTTGAACGCTTCCTCAGGTTTTTGTATCTTCGTGAAGCATCTGGTCACATAAAATGTATATTAAATAAGTTAGTTTGCACACTTTTCTGCCGTTAATATGTCTTCATCAAATTAATGTGCAGACTCAGCCAGAGACCTAGGGGGTGGATAAAAAGTTCCCCCCTCCCCCCCCAGGGATCCCTGTGAATCCTGAAGTTGTTTGGAGAATTGGGGTGCACACCATAATTACTAAGTAATCTGATACATGGCTGAGATTTTTGTATTGCCTAAGAGTGAACAGGAAGTTGTGGGGTGTGAGGTGGTCACATTTTTATTCCCAGATAAGGAAAGAATTCCCCCGCTAGGCAGTTTAAAAGAGAAAGTGAGTGTCAAAATACGGCGCCCCATGAGGACTGTGTGATGGATGAGATGGTTGCAGTCTCTGTTTTCTACAAAATGGAAACCCTGGGGCTGAGAGCGGGTATTCATGGACTCCTTTAGCAAATAGTTGTTGACACCCTTGTTGCGTTGACACGAATACTGAGGAAATGGTCAACCAAGGCCATGCTCTGCCCTCGATACCCTCCTGATCTGCCGAGGAATAAAGGCACACAGATAGAAAATGAAAATGACTGCTCAGGGTGATACGTGCTCGTCCAGCGCGCCAGCAGCACCTGACTTCATCTCACAGGACACGCTACAGCCTTCCACAGGCAGTCAGGCTTCATCTGAGAGCTGAGGGACCAGTAGGCATCAACTGGCACACAAATATAGCTAGATGATGATAGAGGATAGATAGATAGACAGACAGATGGTAGATAGATAGATAGACAGACAGATGATAGATAGATGGTAGACAAATAGATGATAGATAGACAGACAGGCAGATGATAGATAGATGATAGATGATAGATAGACAGATAGACAGGCAGATGATAGACGATAGACAGATAGACAGACAGATGATAGCTAGATGATAGATAGACAGACAGATGATAGATAGATAGATAGATAGATGATATTGGTAGACAGATGATAGGTAGTTAGATAGATAGATGATAGATGGATGATAGATGATAGAGATGATAGATATAAAGGGCTAGATAGATAGATAGATAGATAGATAGATAGATAGACAGATGATATAGATAGACAGATGATAGATGATAGATAGATGATAGATAGATGATATAGGTAGACAGATGATAGATAGATGATATAGATAGACAGATGATAGATAGATGAGTGATAGATGATAAAGATGATAGATATAAAGGGATAGACAGACAGATAGATAGATAGACAGATAAAGATAGATATAACTGACAGACAGGGAAGAAAAGGAAAAAGGTGGAGGGAGAAGAATCATGTTACGAACAAAATGACCACAGAGGAGGAAACCGATGGATAGATGAATAGGAACAGGAAAATCACAAGTCGTGTATTTGCTTGGAGTGTGAAGTTCAGGTCAGGAGCAGCAAGAAATGAGGATTTTACGAGAAGGGTCGGGTCTCGCCCTGAGGAGTCTCCTATGCCGTTTGGATTTTACTCTTAGGTCAGGGTTGATGTTTACAAGGGGGAAATCAGACATGCAGTTTTGAGCAATTTCTCCCCAGAACACTCGTAAGAAGGAGGAAATATTAGATCCTTTAATCACATTGTCTACAATGCACACTTTACAAGTTCTAGGTCTGTGTGCGCTTTACAGCTGTGCTTAATATGGTAACCATTGTACACGCATGTGCTTTGTAACAGATGTAAACGTGAGAACTCAGGGATAGCTGCTTGAGGAGGTGACGTGGGCTGCAGCAGTGGGAACATAAATTAGTGGGCAGCAAGGATGGTGGCAAGGAGGCAGGTGAGGAAGCTGTCGTGGGGACTGAAGTGGACATGACAGCAGCATGAGCCAGAATAGTGGCACTGAGAATAGGAAAACGTGGCTAACTATGGGGCAGACCGTTCTTGTCACCTCATGCTTGTGCGTGTAAGACTATCCCATTGCCCACAAACTCGTTGAGAAAGCAGGAGTACAAAGAACACTAAATACTGGAAGATCCAGGCTTCCAAGCCTGCTTCCTCACTTAATATGTGATTTGGGCACATCATTTACTTTCTGGGCCTTCGTTTCCTCAACAATAAAAAGGGGGCTGTGGAAACACAGCCTAACGACCTCCTGATGGAATTGTGCTTGACCAAAGGGAATTACAAATATGGGGTGATATTGAAAACTGCGAAGCACTAGCCAAACGACAGGTCTAGTCCCTAGCTATCATTATTCCATGATAGACAGAGTGACGTAGGATCTATATTTCTGTGTGTGAGTTGTCAGGCTGTACCTCTAATTCTGACAAGAAAGCTCACTCTCCTGGCGCCTACAAACAGCGTCATGTGTTGAAAAGAGTGATAGAAGGGTCAGGAGACATGGTTATGCCCTTTCCTGCCCGGGAAGGGCTAGGACTCAGTTTCCTTATCTATAAATGGGAAATAATGGCATCTGTGTTGTCCCCCTCTTTATGTAACCCCCCAGAAGGGGGACAGGCACACCCACTGAGCTGGGGCGTTAAGAACTCAGCTTTAACTCCACCTTTCCCACAACTTCTCCATGTGTTCTTTCACAAGTCACTTTCCTTGTTTGCAAAGTGTGAATGAGTTTGGAATAGATGATTTGTTATGATCTATTAAAGGGGCGTGATGATGAGGTAGAATATGAAGACTTTTTTAAAAAGTTAGTTTATTGTTTGAGAGAAGCTGAGAGACAGAGAGAAGGGGGAGGGCCCAGAGCAGTCTCCATAGTTGTACATCATTA
This sequence comes from Craseonycteris thonglongyai, assembly GCA_004027555.1. Taxonomy (NCBI): domain Eukaryota; kingdom Metazoa; phylum Chordata; class Mammalia; order Chiroptera; family Craseonycteridae; genus Craseonycteris; species Craseonycteris thonglongyai. Next base: position 69,097 of record PVKE010002771.1, read on the forward strand.
GTTGTCACATGGTTTCATTCCACACAGGTGGATGTGGGGCTGCACAGGGCGGGAATCAAATTGGGGGCCTCCTGCAAGGGAGGGGAGAACCTTTGCCACCATCCAGCAGTTACCAGCTACACCACAGTTCAGCATGGGAGTTTGGGCTGGGATTCGACCCCCGGACCTTGCAATGGCAAGCCAAGTGCTCACCTTGCTGAGCTATCCCAGAATTCCCACGAAGCCCTTTTTGTGACGGCTGTAAACTTATTTTTCTCTGTTTGGCCTGGTTGGGAGGGGAAGGCGAGGATGAATAGGTCAAGGGGGGAATAAAAAGTTTACCACTAGAATTATCTGCACATTAGCCAAGCCATGGAAAATGGAAGAAGCTGTGAAGATTTTTGCACTATGCAGAGCCACCAGGCCATCAGGGACACTAAAATTGTACACTCAGCAATTCCATGCTGGGTTTTAATTTTCTGGCACCGGCGTGCCCATTATTTACGCGTGCATTTGGGTTGGTGCCAGCCTGCCTGTCTTCACCGCACCTAAGAAGCGGTGCTGAGACACCCCCGCCCCCAGGCACCCGCCAGCAAGAACGCCTGTTTTCTTGAAGGGTCAGAAAAGGCAGGCAGCCCAGCAGAGTTCATAAACAACCAAAGGAAGGTGGGAGAGAACTGGAGGAAAATGAAGAGAGGAGAGAAGTGGAGGGAACATTGGGATAGAATGGAGGGGAAGGAGAGAAGGCCATAGTCATCGATGCTTTTCCATGGACAACATGCAAGGGAGACGTGCGGGGCCAGAATAAGGGATAAGCAGAGGACGGAAGATGAGGCTGTACATACGATACAATGACCGAGTGCGCCAGACCCCTTTCCCAGCTCAGGTCGAGGGTGCTGTCAGCTGAGAGTGTCCGGTGTTCGGATCAAGGCCCTGCTCTTCCTGGGCAGCTTCCAGCCAATGGCTGAGCGTGGCAGGGGTTGGAGATTTTGCCTGAGGCAGATTCGGCCACAGAGCCCCGCATTGGACTGGCTGAGACGTTCTCAGAACTGCCCATACATGGAGACTCGTCCTACCCCATCTGCTTTCCTTCCACCATCGTGGTGGCTAGTTTTATATACATCAACCTGGCTTAGGCCACCGTACCCAGTTATGCCATCAAACACCATCCCCGTGCTGCTGCGAAGGTTCTTTGCAGATGAGATGAACGTGTACACTGAGTTGACTTTAAGTCAAGGAGATTAACTTCCAAAAGGTGGAAGGGCCACGTCCAATCAGTTGAGGGTCTTAAGAGGAAAACCAGGTTTCTCAGAGAAGAAGGAATTCTACCTCAAGACTGAAGCATTAACACCTGCCCTAGTTTTCAGCCTGCTGGCCTGTCCCACAGATTTGCAAAATTGCATATTGCATAGGCTGATGGACCAGTTCCTTAAAATCAATCTCTCTCTCTCTCTCTCTCTCTCTCTCTCTCTCTCTCTCTCTCTCTCTCTCTCTCCCTCTCTCTTTCTCAATATCCGTAAAGTATACAATACTGTAATATGAAAAAGAGAGGCATTTATGGCTGGATTTTTTCCTTGTATATTTTCTGGAAAGTACTCAGCCATGTACCTGTTCTTGTTATATTCACAATGGCTGGATATTTTTGGACAGAGCTCATATTTCCTGTTGGTTCCTGTGGAGCCCTGACTCTCTTCTTTCACAAGTGACACACATGTGTAGTCTGAAGACTCTCCCCAGCTGTGCCAGCCCCCTGTCCCCGTTATCTTTCACGGTGTTGCCCCAATACCTCTCTTGCATTCTAACTCCATCTGGCCCTCCGCATCCTGAAGAACCAACCACAGAACCCCATGGATTCATTTACACTTTTTAAACTATGTCCTCGTTTTTATTTTAGGAAATCTGAGTGCGATTGCTAAGAACCGCAGGAGCATGACGCTGGAGTGGGAAGAAAAGAACTTGAAGACAGTACAAAAGGAGAAACAAAAAGAAGGCCAAGGGAGACATGGGGTCTCAACGAGAAGACGTATAAAGGAAACAGCGGTTCCATAAAAGCACGGCCGAGTTAGATTTGGATATTTTGTTAAATTGTGTATTTTTCAAGGGATTTTGCAGACAGTAGATTGGGAAGACACCAGGCAGGAAAGCAGGGGAACAGATGAGCACATGCTGGTTTGGTCTCATGTTTACTTTTGCTTATTGGAGAATCCATAAAAAATGTGTATTTCCCCTTTGCCAATTGCCATCACTTAAATTATCTTATTTAAGAAGAAACGCGCACACACACACATACTGGTCACATCTGCTTCAATTCCCTTCCCCCCATTTTTATGCATTTCTCTGCCTGGCTTTTTAACAAAATGAAACTGCACTGTAGAAACGTCTGCTACTTCACTGCTGATGTTTCCCTCGGTGGCTGTACTTTGGTTTATATAGAGAGTGAGCCAGATGGATCCAGGGACCATCTCAGGTCATGCTGCGATACAACGATGATGTAAAAAACAGCTCGGCCCAAGCAGTGCACTGCACGGAACTGGGAATGGGAGGTCAGCGTTACTGCGCCTGCATCCTGGTGCCTTCCTGAACAGCCTCTGATGTTGGGTTTTCATTTCTGAACCTGTGCTGACTTCCCTTAAATCTGAAGAGCTCCCGCTCATTCTTGCTTTCATCCAGCAATTCAATAATAGTTAACTTCAAGCCCAGGCTTGAAGCTGGATGCTGGGGGAAACACCACCCTCACCTCACAGGGCTTCGGGTTCTATTGGTTGGTGACCACTTACTAGGCTGATCAGACTTCTGGCTCTTGCAATACCCTCCTTCAATGAAGGTATAGTTAACGCTGGCTTTAAAACCGTTTGTACCCTTTCCCAAGAGCTGTTGGGTGGCAGCCATGCAGGGAAGGCACATCAAGGATGTCTCTTTGTCTACACAGCCAGCAATGAAACCACAGGCCTTGCCGGCACCAAGAGGTTTATTATTGAAAGCCAATTGACATCAGCCAGTCAGATTCAGCTCGATATGTCCTCTTTAAAGCCAGACAACCAAGTGTGTAGCCGGGCAGCTGATTTCTCCTCAAGTGGATGGAGCACTTATGGATGGAGCAGGGTATACTGCTGCTCCACCAACCAATGCCCCTCTGCCATGACTTGGTTACCAACGTGCTTCTCCTAGGGCATCAGAATCTCTTATGCAAATGATTTTTTCCATTAACTTGGTTATTAGAGAAATAGTACAGATGGGGTGTGAGTGAGTGTGTGTGTGGATAGAGAGAAAGAGAGATTTATCTTAAGGAATTGACTCATGGGATTGTGAAATTGGCAAGTCTGAAATCTTATAGGGCAGGCTGGCAAGTTGAAAATTGTGGCCAAAGTTTAAGTTGCAATCTTGATTCCAAAACAAGTCTGCAGGCAGAATTCCTACCTTTTGAGGGGACCTCAGTCTTGACTCTTAAGGCCTTTATCCGATTGGATGAAGCCCACTCATGTTATGAGGGTAGCCTGCTTTACTCAAAGTCTACTGATTTCAATGTTAATCACATTTAAAATACACTTCTACAGCAACACCTTAGACTCATGTTTAACCAAACCACAGGGCTACATAGTATAGCCACATTGACACATAAATTAACCCTCATTTGTTATAAATGCCAGTTCTAATATTTACCAACTCCCTTCCCTGATAAAGTGGGTGGTGGCAGAAGGCATCACTTTATGTTGAACTTGAGAAAAAACGGAAGATCTGATCATTCTCTATTTGCTTCAGGAGTCAGTATTTTTTTTAGTTTCGTGAGATATGTATGAGTACTGTCAAAAACTTAGGGTACATTAGTAAGAGAATAATAAATCTCATTTATAATCCTATAATCACAAAGTTATTGCTATTACCTTTATTTCCCCCAACTTTATTGAGATATATGTGACATAAAAGCTTAAGGTGCACGATGTGATTATTTAATATACATATAGTCTGCTAAACATTTACCACAATAAGATGAACACATCCTTAACCTCATATAATGATCACTTTGTTATTGTTGTTATGATGAGAACATTTAAGATCTACTCTCTTAGATACTTCCAAGTGTACAATACAGTATTGTTAACTATCGTTACTGTGATATACATTGAATCCTCAGAAGTTACACATAACTGGAAAAGTGTACCCTTTGACCAACATTTCATTTGTCTCACTCCTCGGCCCCTGGCAACCACCAATATAGTCTCTGTGTCTACGAGTTGGTTTTTTTAGATTCGCTATATTAGGGACATACTGAGAGAGGAGAAACTTTAAAAGATTACAGAAGAAAGGACCTCCAGGAATAACTGACCCCGCAGGTTATAGATTAACCACGCCTTATAGACCTCTGACTGGTCTCCTGGAGACTCTTGTAGCACTAGAAAAACAGGATTTTCAGTCCCACCAAAATCCCACTCCCCACCTTGAATCACAGAGAAACATGTAAGACCCTAGACAAAGGAATCACACTCCAATCACATGAACACTGAAAAGGGTATATGAGCTGTAAGGACTCTAACTATGGGGAGCAGGTGCTTAGGTGCTGCTAGACCCGCGTGCTCCGCCAGCTAATAAAATCTCCTTCCTCTGTCTAAAGAGTTGTCTGAGCCTCTAGTATCCTCCTTGGGTGTCACTTCCTGCAACAATCCGAGTATAGTATTGTTTGACTTATTTCACTTAGCATATTGCCTTCAAGGTCCATTCATAACACAAGTGGCAATGACAACTTAGAACTAAGGCATCATGGAGACCAAAGTGACTTCACCTCCAAATGAACTTGACATAGTGAGCATTTGAAGCTGACAGTCATAGAAACAGCAAATGCTGGAAGGAGTCTCTGACCTCCCCTTCCATCCTGAAGCAGATCCTAAGACCCTGATGAGGTGGTTAACTGGAAGAATCACCTTGACTTCGTCCTGAGAGTCACAAAAGTGCTTTTGTTAATGACTCAGCACTTTCGATCCATTCCAGTCAGAGGTTCGATAAATGTTTGTTGCATTGGATTCGCTCAATGTTAATTGTCTGTCTCATCCTCAGGTGTTCACTTTGTAAGCATAAATGGGATTGACAAGCTGACATTTGTATTCATGGGCACCTAATAAGACGGAAACCAAAGGAAGCAGAATGAGAAGTGTGGTTAGGCGCCAACTTTGTTAATGTCTATCAGGGCCAGAGGGGTGGGAGGAGGAAGATCAGTGCATCAGAGAACACATTTCGTGCAGCGTATTTGCTGCCGCCCTGTAAGCGAAGAGCAGTCCCCATCTGCCCTCCACGGACAGCAGACACACATTTCCGATGAGTCGGAAGCAGTCACAGCACACAGACAAATTTCCAGGCAAGATTCGCCTGGAGGTGAAGTCACTTTGGCCTCCATGATGCCTGACTTGTAAGTTGTCATTGCACACCTTTTTAACTCCTGACGCCAAAGGGGCCAATTGAGAGCCTGGCTTGTGTGACAGGAGACGAAGTTGTGGGTGTTCTGCTCTTCCAGCTGGATGAAAGCAATGGCTTTGCTCCTGGAGCCCCAGGGACGGCCAGCCTATCTTGAATTGTCCTGACCACTGCACGCTTCCCAAGCACAGTGACTGCTAGCTAGCTAACAAAGGGGGGTCACGTAGCAATGAATCAGAATTTGCAGAGTGTAGCAGTTCCTGGACAGGGAGGGCCCCAGAGAACAGCAGCTCCATTCGTTCCATGTGTATCGCTTGTTAACCAAAACTGTCGATGACTTTTGGAACAATGACTGCCTCCCTGACACCCAAACCTACGGAGCACAATAACTCCTGCGCCTCCCGCTCCTGTGTTCTTAATCAGACCCATGGTACCGCATTTAGCAGGTTGCAGCATGAGCTGACTCTCCGACTCTGTGCAGTGAACAAATGAAAGCAGTTTGCTCTGTTTCGTGAAAATAGGGCTGTTTAACCTATTCATGTTCCTTAAATGCTTCTTCACTTCAAATAGGCCTCCCAGCCATGTTGAGTATATTTTTTAAAGGCATCTTACAGGTCAGTAAGGTTAAACTCTTCCCCAAGACAATAACTTACTCTTGTCCCATGTGTACCTACACAGGGAAGATCCACACACAATTGTGTGTGTGTGCACACATTCACTGATCCTTTGGTCTTTGTCAGCATTGTGGATTTTCCCTTCCTATTGTGCTTTAGCCTCTGACTGCCAGTCTCTTTCTCCTGCAAAGAGAGATTACAAACACAATCCCAGAATTGCAAATGGTACGGTGGGCACCTTTTGTTCAGCTTCCTGTCCAAGTTGTGACAACCTTTGTCATGATAATGAGCCATCAGAATTTCCTTGCCTGAGGACTCTCTCCACTCCCCTTGTGTACTGTGCGCCTAAATCTGAATGAGTTTATGGTCTCCTCACTGCTAGTCCTGGATAAAGACAGCTGGAAGCATGGACCTACTTGAAGGTGACCACGAGTCCTAAGTGGGAGTAAATGGTTTGCTGGCATTTTTGAAGAGTTTAAACTGCAACACACACCAACTCATGAAAGACCTGTCTGAACACTTTCTGAAAAGAAAAATACCAACCTGCCAAGGTTGTGCATTGGGTCTTGAAAAAGGTGGACAGATTTTCTCCCCTGGAAGAACTTCCCCCAATCAGGACGGAACAGTTCATTCATTCAAGTGATGTGGGTCGAGCACCTACACTGTGCCAGGCTCTAGACCTGCTAATGGGAGGACACAGACAAGGCAGGCTAGAACACAGGCACACATGGATTCATATTCATGTCAGTGCAAAAAGACAGAGACGGAGCTTGTCTCTAAACCTAACTGTCATGTGATGCTCAAATCCAACTGTACCAATGGAAACCCATTCATAGCAGCCAGTACGGGAATTGACAAGCCACGCACCTGACCAGTGAAGACCCATTGCTGACCTTGGCTAAGCTCTTTTGCAAACTGTCCTGTATTGATCCAGATAATGGACATGCGTTTGTAGTCCAATAGTCCCTCTTTATCTGCAGTTTCGCTTTCTGAACTTCCAGTTACCCACAGTCAACCATAGTCCAATGACAAAATGGAAAATTCCAGAAACAAACAATTCATACGTTTGAAAGTACATGCCATTCTGAATAGGGTGATGCAATTCCACCTGGCATGCGAATAGTCCCTTTGTCCTGCGTACCCACACTCTAGATCAGGGGTGTCCAACCTTTTGGCTTCCCTGGGCCACATTAGAAGAAGAAGAAGAAGAATTGCAAAATAATCTCATAATGTTTCAAGATAGTTTACCAATTTGTGTTGGGCAGCATTTAAAGCCATAGTGGGCCATACGCTGTCCACAGGCCCTGGGTTAGACAAACGTGTAGATGTTCTCCACCGTGAGTCACTTAGTAACCATCCCTGTTATCAGACAGAGAGAGAGACCACATTCACATTACTTATTACAGTATATTATTATAATCGTTCTATCTTATTATCAGTTATTGTTCATCTCTAATATTCCTAATTCATAAATTATACTTTATCATAGGTATATATGAATAGAAAAAATATATCATGGATACATATGGATATAGGATTTGGTACTATGTACAGTTTCAGGCAGCCACTGGGGGTCTTGGAATGTATGCCCTGCGGATAAGGGAGGATGCACTATTATAGCTGGGTTTCCCCAGCTTATAGGGGTGGGAGTTCTCTGACTTCCCACCCGTAAAAGGTAAATTCTTATGAGAGCAACTCCTACATTTACATTGTAAAGTAAGCTAACACATACATACTATTACATCATCTGTGCTCAAATACTTTAAAGCAGATTATAGATGTTGTAACAGTTTATAAGATGACTTAATCTATATTTGATTTCTGACATACATGAATAATTTATTTCACCAGTATTTCCTCAAAATTGTGCCCTGTTAATTGGATGCAGAGTGTTTTGACAAAGCACAAATTATTGGGATGGGTGGTCTGTGAGGTTGTAGAGCATAAAAGGACTTTTTGTCCCCGGGGCAGATGGGGACCCTCCAAGGTAAAAAGAGACCCGAGGATCACTTTAATAGGCCTTGGTGTTGTTTAGACTGAAGCTAAGTGCTAGTTGTGATGAAATTTATGTAAAGTACCTAGCCCAGTGCCTGGCACAGGATAGCTGCTAGGTATGTGTTAGATGGTTTTCATCTCCCTAGAGGTGGGTATGCAGAGTTAGGAAATCATGACACGAAGATATCTGGTACCCTCTCCAAACAGGTGTCACTTTTAGTTCAGTGACTCCTCCTGAGCTCGTATTGAGAAATCATTGATGAAGCCAAGAATAGAACTCAGAGTCTTTGTGTTCAATTTCCAGTCAGTTCCTCCTTTCACTGAGATGCCTGCCCTTCTTCTATGCAAGCACCTTTGTTAAGAGACAATTTGATTCTCAAAGCAACTCAAGTATTCTGGTAGTTTTCCAACAGCCAGCTCTGATGGCCTCTCTAAATATACTTTGCTTCCATATTTCCTTCCTTCCTTCCTTCCTTCCTTCCTTCCTTCCTTCCTTCCTTCCTTCCTTCCTTCTTTTCTCCCTTCCTCCCTTCCTTCCTTTCCTTCATTCCTCCTTTTCTCCCTTCTTTTCTTCCTTCCTTCATTCCTTCCCTTCCTTTCTTCCTTCCTTCCTTCTTTCCTTACTTCCTCCCTCCCTCCCTCCCACCTTCCCTCCTTTCCTTACTTCTTTCTTTTAAGCCTGCCACCTCCACCCTCAGGCTACAAGGTGATAAAAAAGGAAAGAAAGTATAGGGAAGAAAAATAATTCCCACCCCCTACCTTTCTGAGTTCTTAGCTGAGACCCCTGTAATAAAAGGCTGATTAGGGGAAGCCGGGATGGCTCAGTGGGTTAAGCGCTCACTTTGCAGCGCCGGGGACCGAGGATCGAATCCCGGCCCCAGCCCGTGCGGAACCATGTGCTGAACTGGGAGCTCCCCCCGTTCAGTTCTCTCTCTGTCTCTGTATCTCTCTCTCTCTCTCTGTCAAAAATAAAAATAAATAAATAAATAAATAAATAAATAAATAAATAAATAAATAAATAAAAAGGCTGATTAACAAAAGAAAACCAAACAGAAGTTTCTTAACGTGGATACCTCATGTATACATGGGAGATACCAGGGAGAAATGAGTAACTCAAAAAGGTGTCTAAAGAGTTCAGGCTTCAAAACTGTCTTAACAGGGACAGTGGAGGGAGGACATAGGCCGTTCTGGGGAGAGGAAATGGTTTCTAGGAAAGATGAATGTACCCCTAGAAGAATAGATGGCAGGTGTGATGGTGTGTGAGTTTGTCTGGGTGTGGACTCAACTTGTCATCGCCTCTGCAACGATAGGAGTAGACGTTCCCTGGTTGATGGAACTCCTGGGGAGGGAACTTAGGACAACTGAATTCCTTTGCAGGATCCATCTGTAAGCAGATGAGGGGAGCTTGGGGAAAGTCTCCCCCTTGCATTTGCTGTATTTTGAGTGCCTGTAGTTCAAAATCATCAATAGAACAAAGCAGCACATTTGGGGGTGGTTTGCCCTGAACTCCCACAGTCATGTTTTGTTTTGTTTTAATAATTACTGTCTTAACAAGGGATAACAAGTGCTGGAGAGGTTGTGGACAAAAAGGAACCCTCATACACTGCTGGTGGGAATGTAAACTGGTACAGCCACTATGGAAGGCTGTATGGAGATTCCTCAAAAAATTACGAATGGAATTACCATATGACCCAGCCATCCCACTACTGGGCATCTACCCAAAAACCTGAAAACCTTAATCTTTAAAGATGTTTGTACCCACTTTTTCATCGCAGC